>JASKGO010001528.1:0-54654 GCA_030556065.1 Holobus sp. GC000080
AAAATAAAAATCCATTTTTTTTCACTTCTTGTTTGAAAGAATTAAATTAATCGATTTACCAATTCTAAAAGGCCTATAATTCCAAATTTAGTTCTTTTTTAATATTAATCATTAAATTGGTGAACTTGTTCTTTTCAAAAAACCATTTAATGCAAATTAAAAATAAAACTTATAATAAAATAAATTTAATTAAAACATAAAACTTTTTATTTTATTTTAAAATTTTACCAAACGAGATTTGCAAAGTGTAAAACTTTATCAAAAAAAAAAATAGGCGAAATTAAATTATTAAAAATACATTAATCAGTCCGCAAAAGCCCCGGGTGTCATGCGGAATCGTTGAAAGTTGCAAACTGCAACTTTTCCAATTGTGCAATTTGAATAATCCGGTCGGCTCGGAACTGTGTGTCTCGAACGCGCCCGCCCACGCAGTTTCGCTCCTCGTGACCCCCTCGTGAAAATTCAAGCGACGACATTGCGGAAAATAAATGAATTCCGCTTGTCCGTCGTCGCGGCCGAAGCAGCCCTTGTCTAATGAGTAAAATGAATGGCGTTAATAAATAAGAAAACCAACTGAAAGCAGCCAGATAAACAAAAGCTCCTCCACACCGGCTTACTTGTTTATACCATTTTATACCTTATACATAGGTATATTGTACAGAATATGAATATATAGTACCACTAACAATGTACAACGGTTTACTCTGTATATTGCTTACTGGAAACGACAAAAAAGAAAACAATACATAAAAAAAATTACAGACAAACGCACAAAAATAAAAAACGGAAACACAAAAGTAAAGAATATAATTCTACTAAACAAACGGTAATTGTTTTATTGATTGTTAGTTGGTATTGTTTACACTTGTAAAACAAGTCAAAAGTAATTTTAATTTAATCATTAAAATAAATCATAAATTTTTATTTTTTATTTTTTGAAATTGCAAAAAAAAAACTTAAACTTAATAAAAATGCTAAAATTACTTTGAAAAAAAGAGAAAAAGATAAAAAGAGTTTTATTATGCGCGAACTAAGAGACAGACCGTAAGCTGCAATCTCAATTGAAAGGAGGAAGTCCTGCAGGACTCGAAAATTGCCAGGATTTAATTCAGAAAGCATGAGAACTAGGAGGCCACTTGGCAAAGATAACACTAATAGGTCGATAGATCATGCAAGCTTAGCACGTAATTAAACACCGTCGAAACTGGATGAAAATCCGGGATTTTTGGCACGTGTTTCATCCCCCTCAACCCACAAACCTTGGCTGATGGAAGATGCGCAAGCTGAGGGACATTTAAGGGGCACCCTTATAATAGTTCGAGGGGCTAAACTATTCTGGTAGCGATCCAACAACATATTTTCTCATGAAAATATTTGATGTATGATGTTCCGGCACAACACAAAACAAACGAAAAGTGTATTTAAACACACAGAGAGCCACCCCCCGCAATAACCGAAGACAGAAACTTAATACTAATGGCTTTGTAATTTACACAAACAGACACACGCACACACAGCATATAGATACAGACAAGAGACGTTATAATTTGTTAAAAAAAATAAAAAGCATGAGCTTGTAATATAGTTCACAATAAACGGTACACTGGGAAAGTTTGCAACTTTCCAAGGGAGAAGCATTTATTGGGGAAAATTGCCCATTGAATCATCAAATGCGTGTGTAAGTGTGTAATAAACGGAAGTGAGAGAACGCGAGCCAATAAAACTGGAAATTTTGATTGCCGTTCCATTTATGTATTATGTGTTTGTGTCAGTATGTGCGTGTGTGTGTGTGTGTGTGTTTGCAGTGCGCCAGTGAAACAAGAAGGAAATTCAATTAGTGCAACTAAATGACACTGTTAATGTATTTAGTAAGTCGGTTTATAAAGCTCGGATTACATGCGATTGGCTCTGTTCTACGATTTTATGTGTTTGTGCATGTGAGTGAGTGAATGTGCGAATAGTAAAAAAAAGACCATAAATTCGCCCCTATAAATTTCCATTCGATAATGGATTTTTTCCACGTGCTTGACCATAAAGTGTCGCTGTCGTTACACGTCCGTCCGAGCTTTGATTACAGTTAAATTAATTAGGGAATAAATGCCAAGGTATATACGCCATCAAATTGATGAACTTCTTGCTGCACTAGAAATCATTAAATCATTTATTGGGGAAATTTAAGAAAATGCTTTCGGGACTACATTATTAAAAGTTACTTTTACAACGGAAATTACAGCGACAGTAAAACTTTTATCGCCGATCTATTAACCTTTTCCTCATTGGATTCTCATTAAATTATTTATTATTGTATTAAAGTAACAGCTAAGCCATAAAATTAAGTAAATTACTTTAGTTATTAGTCAAATTTTAACTATTTTACAAGCATTAATTAAAATGTATATAAAACATTTTTATAAATTAAATAAAAAAAAAAAACATTTATATAAATTAAATTTAAAAATTAAAAATATAATCATAAAATAGATGTACAAAAAAATAATAATAAAAAAGCAGAATAAAAAGGATAATTATGACAAAAAAAATGTTTCATTATGCTTTGAGAAATGAACAAAAGCTGTTTTTATAAATTGAAAAAAAAAACACTCTTTGTTGAAGCTTTTAAAATAGCTGAATGTAGTCGACTGTAAAATTAATTAGTTTTTCTACTTTTCCACACGTTTAAATTACGTAACTTCCATTTGAAAATATTTTGTTTCGAAAACAAACTGTAATCTCCTAAATAAAGGATTAATGACAAAATACGCAGAGGAATTAAACTCCTAATAACAACTAATTTAATTAAAAAAGTATTTCACATTGCTCCGTACATACATTTCGAATAAACAATTGAAACAATTAAATGAACAAAGAGACAGACAGTTTATAGAGGAGAAAAAGAGAGAGAGAAAATTCCGTTTGCAGAAACATTTTTCATTGTGAACTCTGCATAATGCACGATAATAAAGTTTTTTTCGTTCTTCTTTTTTTGAAGAGTTGCATTCACCTATTGTGAGTGCAGGTTTTCGCAGCGAAAACCCTTGTTAATTTATTGTTGGCATTATTTTATTTTATTTTTTCTTTTAGGCAATTTTGAGTTAATTAAAAAATACAAAAATATTTTGTTAAAAATGCATTCAAAAATTCTCATTTATTAATTATAAAGCTTTTCTCTGGTTTTCTTTTTGTATTTAAAGTTTAGAAAACTTGTAATAAAAGCATTCATTGTCTATTGTTTTATTTTTCTTGTAACAAATTATCCTTTTAACCATTGAAAAAGCTTTTTAAAAAGTGACCAAGTTTAATACATTAGTTTTGGACGTTTAAAACAAACAGTTTTTTTTTTTAAATTGAATTCAGTTGAAAATAGATCGCAGAGTGAGGAATTAAAAATTTACGTGGAACAAATGTTGTGACATTGAAGAACGACTTAAAAATAGGGCGAGGTCTTTAAAGGGGTGCAAAAGCACACGTACTTATGATTTCTAATTATAAATATATATGCGTCTGAACTTCCAAAGTGAGACTTTAAAGCACCTAAATGTTCGACTAAATAGCGGAAGAAGTGCATCTCAAGCACCCCGACATGTTTTCAAGTGGTTTATCACTTTCCAACTTTATCTCGCCGCATGTAAATGTACTGATCTAAAAATAGATTCCCCGAATATTATTACATTTATTTGTGATCGGCAACCCCGAACCGAGAATATGCCAACTCATGTGACGACACTATAATCCTCCCAGGTATTCGATTTGACAGGTACATAGTGCGCAATTTTCACTAAGCGACAATAAAAATTTACAATGGCCACGGCAAAGGTATTGTGCCGGGAAAGGGATCTCCGAAAAAGTTTCCACGAAGAACCTTCTTTATATTATTTTATACCCTCTCTATACAGTATAGAGATTGTATTTTGAAGAAGCATTAAAGAAACGGAAATTTTTAATCTTCAAACTGAGCTTTTAATCACGAACGATGCAATTCTAAAATTTCATTCGCCCCATTATTGATGTTTTTAAAAGAACTGCTTCTTTCTTATTCTTTTCTAAATCGTTTTTAAAGTTTTCAGGAGAAATAGCTGAAGGTCTAAGAAATTTATTTTATTATTTTATGAGGTCATAATTTGCGAGCTTGTTTTTTTTTGTTCAGCATCCTAATAGCACTTAATTTATGTAGCTCTTTAAAAGCAAATAAAATAATAAATGCTAAATGCGGATAGATAAAATTAATTAACGAGTACTTGTCTAAACAAAACATCTGCACAGTTTCTCATCAGAATATGAGCATTCATATAACGCGCCTTTACAACTGCCTAATTCAATTTCATTTTTGCATGCTGCCTTTTAACGAAATGCTTATTCACATAAAAGCGAAAGCGTACAGCGGATCAATCACACCAGTGGAAATTTCAGCAGAAACGTCATAATGAATGACACAATGATGGTTTCGGTGTTTGTTTTTCCGTAAATATTACGCGCGAATTTATTAATTGGACTAATGAATTAAACGGTTTGTTTATTTGTTTGCATCAGCACTTTTTCCCGTTGCTTGACCATTAAATAATAGCTTTTTATGGACAAATAATTCAAATAATAAGTCTATAATCTTCTTTTTATCTTCCTTTAAAAATACATATTTTTTATTTTTTGCAAAAAAAAAAAGAATGTTTATTAAAAAAAATAAAAAAAGAATTTTTAAGGCTTTGTGACTATTAAATAATAACGTTTAAATAGTTTAATGGAGAAATAATTTTAGATTGTTTTCCTTTTTTTTTTTTCTTTTAAAAATTCTAAAAAAATGACTAATTTTTCGCCGAAAAAAATAAATGAATAATAATATATAATTTTAAATTGCCACTTTTTAAGGTATTGTGGTTGTGACAATTAAATTACAACTTTTTAAAATATAAAAAATGTCTAATTTCTCTCAGAGGAAAATAACTTTGTAATAAAAAAAAATTAAAAGGAAAAATTGCCATTTTTAAGGAGTGGTGACAAATAAATTATGAACTTTTAATGATTAAATAATTTAAGTCTGTTTTCTACGTTTTATTTTTCTTTAAAAATACCAAAAAAGCCCAAATTTTTTCAGGAAAAAACTTGTTTGATAAATAAAATTTAAAAAAATAAATAAAAATTTAGAGCGTTATTATAATTAAAGCCAATAAAAATCTAAATATTTAGATTAAAAATTTAGATAATCTTTTTTATACATAAGCATATAGTGTTTATCGAAACCACACATTATAAATGTACATATAACACATAAAGTTCAACACATGAGCAGCATAAGGACCCGAAAAAAAATTGTACCGGAGGGTTAAAATGGAAGTAGCTTGCAGCTGTCAGACCGTTCTTTCACTTGTAACAATGCATTGAAAAATGTAAAAGGTTCATTTAATCACTCACCCGATTCAATTACGCACTAACCGTAAAACTTTTCAGCAAAAAACGGAGACTTACCCACTACTGATGTATTGTTAATTACACTTATGCTACAGGTATAAGGAGATCTCAAAGACTCACCTGTAACAATGAAAACGAAACAATTATTATAAAAGAAAACACTTGGTACTTTATGTTTAAAAAAGTCTGTTTTGAAAAAACAAAACAAAAAACTAAAGCGCAAAAATGTTATTTTTTAAGTACAGGAAGTAAATGATAGTAATAAGACTGCATTTCCGATTCCAATGAATGCTCGCTCAATTAATTTCTAATGTTAATTTCACATTCGATGTATGCAGTCGAAGGAATGGGACGCTTCACTGGTTTTTTGTCACAGCAATAATTGTGTGCGGTTATAATAAGAATAATAATGATGTTACAACAGCAGCAAAATTGTTAACAGGATGTTTATCTTATAAACTTTTCGTTTTTTTATTTATTTTTATTTTTTTCAACGAAAAATTTAAAAAAAATTCAATGAAAAAAATCAGATAATGTCTTCAGTGTTTTGGAGAAATACTCGTAGAATGAGTTTTCCGCAAATAATCCAATTTTGCAGCCAGTTGGCAGCACTCACTTATATTACAAGGGGTGCATTTATTACGTACACTTTTAAGAAATTTCGTGTCTGCAAAAAGGAATTTATTGCTTTGTGGATGAGTTTATTTAAGTCTAGCACGTACCGTACTGTGAGATTACGATTTTTGAACAACAGAAAAAGTGTATTTTTACACGCTTAGTGATTTTCTTTGTGCGTTGCATTTTTAAAAATAGTTTTTTGTTGCTTAATAAAAAAATGTATTGAACTTTTCATTTAAATTTAATCATTTTGTGAAAAATATTTTTTTATTTCTATTTTTTTATTTATTTATTTCATTCTTTAAGTAATTTAAAAGCTATTTTATTTTTACAAGCACTAAAATTGGCATTAAAATTCTGCTTAGAAAAAAAAAAACAAATCAATAAACTTGAAAAAAAAACCTTTCTCTTAAAATTTCATAAAAATTTCATTCTCATTTAAAATAATTACTAATACTTCGCAACAAAATAAAAAAATAACTGTGAAAATTCCAAAAATTATTAGATGTAAACTAGAAGAAGAAAAAACTTAAGAAAAACAAACGAAAAAGGTCCCAAAATACAAATATTTACACAAATTACATATTATATCACAGTTTACATCAAGAAAACTATAATCCAAATAAACCAAACTATGAAATATTAACGATACAGAATACAGATAACTTATATTACAAATCTAAACAGATTGTTCCCAAAAATAAGAACAAAACCCTGAGAAAATCCAAACACAACCCCAAAATCAACAATGAAAATTGCAACTGGAAAATTACCTATAATTAGGAAACTTGCACCCTAAACAATTAGATTTTCAAGTGATTCGTATCCACCGCATGTAACAATACCAAAAAACCACACAAAAAAGCCGAATTTTCCGCGGAAAATCGGAAAATTGAAAATTCAGGAAGAAAATTTTAAGGTTAACGGGAAATCACTAAAGAAGGGGTTGCAAACACGCAGACTCGGATGCTGTACAGCGTGCCCGATCCTTGTTGCACCCTCAGCGAGAGCATTAGCCCCATTATCCTTGCCTTGCATTATCCTTAAAGGAGCGAGCTCTTTTCGTAATTTATTTGGCGCAAATAATCGCCAGCAATTAAAGCTGACCTTAATTCCAGTTATGTAAGTACTCGAACATCGAACATAATCAGTATAATTAATTTCGCTCATTGAATGAATAATAATGATGATGATGTTTAAACAAACAATGCAAAAGTTGCGCGAAGTGCGGATTAAATTGATTTGCAAAAGGCGCATGTTCCGAATTCCGCTGCTGCTCACCTGTATCACATCACATGTGGATTAATTACTCTAATTAAGGAGACACTTTGTAGGCAAAACACACGCACACACAGAGAAGATACGTCCGAGCGAAGACTGACACTGGTTTTCACTAAACACTCTGTAAAACTAGTCGGTGGGTAAATTCAAACGGGCGCTCAATGAACCTATCCCTGCGCTTCCAGTTGTGCGCACGTTACGCTCCTCAGTTTGCGTTCTTCAGCAGCGCTCTTCAGCAGCGATCCTCGAAGTTTCGAAACTTTTACCGCTCTCACTAATTACTTACAGTTACAGGCGAAACGTAACTAACGGCCGCGCGCAGTTTTCGCAAAAGATTTTATGATTTTAGCTTTTGGATCTTAGCGAGAAAAATATGTTGTTTGTTCTGCTACTTCCGCTTGTATGTTGCTTGCATTAACGTTTCACCCTTCGGATTAAACATCCCTCAAAGTCCCCACCACTCGAATTTCAGCACGTGCACAAATCCATACGTACAGTGTATAGACTGTGGAGACTTTATATCATGAAGGGGATGAAAGTTGCTGCTGTGCTGCATGGCACATGCTGGAACCGAATTTTTTTTTCCTTTCCAGCTTTCCAGGGCTTGCCCTCTCCCCCAAACAGGGGTGATGTAGTCACCGTATCGATACGAAGAGGGTAACTAACCTACGAGGTTATCTTTATTTGTGCAGAATTGCACAGCATCATTTGCATATACTAGGCACCCCCTCGCAAAATATAAGTTATAAGTGTTAATGCTGTTACATCTACTTCAGATAAATTACTACAAACAATGCGCTTTCTTTATTACATTGGTTACTCTTTTATTAGCATGCTCGCTCTTCAGTTTTGCCATGATTGCAGTTTGCTTTGAGGATGCTTTATTGGATTTTTTATGAGGTAATGCAATTTATTAATGCTTTTTATTACTTATGGCAGTTTTTTTTTCTGTTGTTGCACTTAGATGGAGTTTTATTTTAATATATTTTATTTTATAATGGAAATATACAATTATTAATTAATTATAAAGTTCTACTGATGTTTTTAATTTTGATTTTTCAATGCTTAATTTGGTAAAGTGGGTTTCAAGTGGTTTTTTATGTAATATCATTTATGTTTGCTTTATTAAAATAGGGATAAATAAAAATATAAAGCAATAAATGGTACGAAGAAACCATTTGTTTATTTTTTACAATTTTTTCCTTGTTTTTTAATAAGTTTTATTACTTTTTAGTTTTTACCGTACGCTGGGATAATTTGAATCATTATTCTTTCTTTATTTTAAATTTATTTTTGGTTTCTTTATTTTATTAGCCTTAATCTTAATACAGAAGTAGTGCAGGAAAAAATAGCAATTAAAAATTTATAAAAAATTATAATTTAATTTTCAGTTTCAATTAATAAAAGAATTGATCGGATACATCGAAAATTTTAACATGAAAAAGGTAATAGTCGCTTTGATAAGAACATTATAAACTTTAATTTTACAATTATATTGTACAAAATAACGTAAATTAAAAAAAGCTGTTTACTTTTTAATTTAATAAGTTTTAATTATTATGACAGAAAATTAAAAAAATGACAATAAAACTTTTATAATTTATGGAATGAAAGAAAGTTTAGAGGAAAATTAAAGTTTTTCTTAAAAATAAACGCACCTAAAAATGTTATTAAGTTTTTGCGATTTTAATTTCATCGAGTGAAACTCTAAAGAAAACAAAATAGAAAATGTTTTTTTTTAAATTAGTCAAGCGTTATTTGCTTATAAGTAAATTGAAAAAGATAAAAATGTATTTAATTTTTTTCAATTGAAACATTAAGTGAAACTTTAAAGTTTAGTGAAAACAAAATTGAAACAAAAAGTAAAACTTTCTACAAAATATTTCCAGAAAAATAAGACAAAAATCATTTCAAATATCAACAAACAAAATAAATACTTAGTCAAATCACAGAAACTAAATGCCACTCCAATAAATTAAAAAAAGAGAGAAAAACTGGCATAGAAAACCGTAAAAGAACTCTTCATTTGGGTGCCCACTGAGTGAATAAAATTAACTTAATTAAATTAAAATGTAACCCTGGACGTGCTCCAAAGCCGGTCTGTTTAATTTAACTGAAAAAGAGTGCATTTCCCGGTCGAAAAATGCGCGCAAACTAGAAAAGCCACTTTCCCATTTTAAAGCGCATCATCAGGCATCATCCTTAGCGTCAATTAAGTTCGTTCATTATTTCCGAGCTACTTAATTAATGAAGTGCAACAATGTGCCAAACATATCAGTTACTTAGTTACTTATTTCTTCGATATACATTTCAATTTCAATAATAAAATTAAAGAGACTTTCTTATCGGGAAACGGAAACCGATAAACTGTAAAAACAGTAAATCAAAGAGACAATGAAACAGTCAATGCATGCGCTTGGAAGCTTGGTTTTTGCCTGGATGTAGATGCACTAGATGTTCATTGTGGGACAATTAATATATAGTAAAAAGGGCGCAAGAAATTATCTCATCGACTGAGACGCCGGGCCGGGGCGACGATAAGAAAATGAGTTTAAACGGGACGTGTTTTCCATTCTCATACACTGTGCCAACTGCGCTTATAACTTTTAACGTACTGGGTGTTTCAATTCTGTGCTTTTTAGTTCATTTTTTGTGTTTATTGTGCAAACTGAAAGTTATCGAAATTAGAAACTTTCTTAATTTTTAATGGATTTTTGTTTCAAATGAAGAAAAGTTAAAATTTTATTAAAAAAGCAAAATATTCTTAAAGAAAAGAGATTTTTTCAAATTAATTTATAATTGTTCACTTTATAAACTATTAAAAAAATTAACAGATAATTATAAAGAAATTAATTCAGAGGTTTTTATGAAGACAAAATAAATTTTAATGAAAAGTTTTTCATTCTTTAGGCGAATCCGAACACCCGGTACAAACAGCAGACATTATTGATGGGAGTCCTGGCAAAGTTTCATCTTGATATCAGCCACGCAGATAATTTATTGATCGTATTAGAATGGCTAAATCAATAATTTTAAACGGTTGCCCCTGAAATTGTATCGTTAATTGTTGCCTAGTATTAATAACATTATAAGTAAGTATAATACAAAAAAGAAAGAAGTGCGTCGAATCAATTTATTAATTAATTTTCAATCGCCTCACGCCCATTGATTGGTCCTTTTTTAATTGGAACTGTCTACGCTTTGATTTATAATATTTTCCACACGCAAACTTCTTGGAGAGAAACCACTCACTGCTGATAAATCATATTTTAAGTGTTTATTTATCAATTTATTTCCCATAGCAGTTTCCCATTTATATTTTCTGCTAAATTTTCTATTGCTTTCTATTTATAATTTGTAAAATAATTTTTTTTACTTAAAATTTTAATTATTATTTTTTTAAATGAATTGATGAAATATGAAGCGAAAATCAAATATAAAGCAATTATTAAAAAAATAAAAAAGTAAAAAAAATAAAAGAGTAAAATAGCAATTAATTGCAAACAAAAAAGTTAAGTAAGAGTAATTAATTGTTTAGCACAGTTTGCGGGAAGAATTTATTGCACATCATTTCCTCTCTTAAAAACAATCAGTAGGAAAACCGTGGCGAACACCTGCTAGTGAGATATTTAAACCGCCAGGGAGTGTTCTTGATTGAACATTTATTGTTAAAGTTTTAAGACTGCAATTGCATCCGAAATTGGAATTAATTGAGAACAACTCTGTCGTTTCCACTATTCCGCCGAAGAAGAAAATTGTTTTAATTGCCCCAAACCATGCAACTATTACACTTTGCCGCTGCTGCTGCTTCTGCTGCTTCTGCTTCTACTGCTGCTCCTGCTTTCTTTTCTTTAATTTACTTCTTCGAACGGAACTTTATATTTATTGAAGCCAATGGATAATTTTATGCTTTTATTGCCTTAGTGAAGTTAATTAAGACATACCCGTTTACTTTTCATATAGATCGTTTAGTTTTCCTTTTGTCTGATCAAACTTTTACACTGGATACTTAATTTTTTATTGTGCTTTTTTATAGAGAGCTTTATTTTCTGTTATATTTTTCCATTGGAAATTTTCCAAAGAAATAAAATTGGGTAAATTTTTAATTAATGACATTTTTTTATATTTTATACTTATAAAATGCATCATTTTCGGTTGTATTTCTATTTCAAATAGAAAATTTTCAATTAAGAAAAGTTTATTTAAATTTCGAAAATGAAAACTTATTTTTATAAAATTTTTGATCCCTTATCAGTAAATGAAAAAAATATAAGTAAAATACTGAATTACGAAAAATGTGAATTTCTAAATTTTGAAATTTAAACAATAAGATAAGATTTAATTATTTAAATTGTGACTATTTGTCTAATTGCATCTATTTGTTACTTGTAATTTAAATTAATTAGCAATTTCATTTATTAACATTTTACTGACTTGGTGTAAAATTTTAGGTTTAATTAAGCAGCGAATAAAATTATAACTGCTAAAATTTACTGCTATATCATTAACGGTTAATAAGCAAATCAATTTTGCTAACTTTTCTACCTTTTAACAACCTTTATTTAACTTTATTTGTCATTTTACATTTTACATCAACGTTCACATTGGATATACTATCTATTTCTGCTAGATTCTTTATTTTGAATAATTAATTTCTGAATCAAAATTTTCATATTTTTTTCAAAAGAAAACTTACCTGTTATAATATTTTTGTTCTGTTTTTTGTTGATGACAAATAAGCATATTAATTTTTTGGACATATTTACTAAACAGTGTTAAGAAACATTATACTTTGATCATTTTCTCTGAAATTTATGCCAAATAAAGAAACCTTGTCAACAGAATTCAAATGTAAAAAGGATACAAACGCAAAAAGGTATCAATTTCTTCGTTAGTTATAGATTTCCAATAATTTAATTTTATTTATATCATAAACTCGTTTCCAACTGGTTTATTACTTTATTGAATAATTAAAATCCTATAGAACTCATGAAATATTCAAATTATTTCATTAATCAACTAAAATATAAAAAAAAAAGTAAATTTTATGACTGGCAAAAAAATAAAATAAATGCAATAATGAATTAAAATAAAATAATTAATATTTTTTAACATTTCAATAACTTTTTTTTTTTTTTTTAGAATAAAACACAAAGTGCAATGTCAAATCAGATGGTTTTATTTACCAAAGCGCTGAATATGCAATTGACAATTAATTAATAACAGATAAAAAAGGAATTTTAAGAACTGGAACAAAACTAATAAATATAATATATCGAAATAAAATAAAATAATATATTTTTTTAATTTCAAAGACTTTTTTTAGAATAAAAAATAAAATGCAAAGTATAATCTGATGATTTTATTTACCAAAACGTTTAATATGCTATTGACACTTAATTAAAATAAAATAAATTATAGCTGCCAACGCTGCCAACAAAAATAATAAATGCAAAAATGAAACAAATTAAAATCAATAATATATTTTTAAACATTTCAAATACTTTTTTATATAAAAAACAAATTGCTATATACAATCTGATGGTTTTATTTACCAAAACGTTTAATATGCAATCGACAATTAATTAAAATAGAAAAAAATAATATCTGAAAACAAAAGGAAAATAAAAAAAAAATAATGAAATAAAATTAAATATTTAATAATTTTTTTACATTTGAAAGACTTTATTTTTTTTTTAATAAAACCCAAAATGCAATGTAGTACGAGTATAATCAGATGGTCTTATTTACGGAAGCGTTTAATATGCAATCGACAATTCGCCGCTGAAACTTCCGCTTTTGTGCATGCCGCCCACGCATGCAACTCCCAAAATGCGTGTACGCACAATTTAATTGAAGAAGGTAAACCACACGTACACTGATGCAATGCACGTGTTGTCCCTCCGCGCATACATATGTACAATAGATATACAATATACGAGTACACTGCTATAACACTGGAAAAGAACAAGCCAAAGTATATACAGAACTCGTAGAAATGCTAATGAATGTAATTAAAAATGTAACTGCGTTTACCTTCATCGCGCCACTGAATACTAATCGATATACAAATCTCCCTTTGGGAACCAATAGCTGGACAGCCAGATAATTAAGTTGGTTATTATCACTGCAGCATCTGCGGCCACAACCGGTCTTTATCATATGAGCCGCTCTGGCTCTGACAAGAAATTACGAGAACTGTCTATGCGGAAACAAAAAAAAAGTGAATGGTGGAATAGAATGGTGGAAAGTCTACGTAAGAGTAACAAGAAAATAAAAAAAAGAGCACACGCACAACGATCACGCAACTTGTTTGTTGGTATTACTTTTTGTCTTTTGTGCTTTTTTTATCGGTAAATCTGGTCCATTACTACAGCCTCCGGATATCACAATTAGTGATACTTTATGATTAAAGTCATAAAAACTCGTTTTAGTTTTGATAATTGCTTTACGGTGTTCTTTCAAATGTAAAAATTCGTTTTTTTTTTATTCTTTGTTTTTATCTTTTGTTTGTTTTGAGTATTTTTATTTTTTTATTTTCTTTGAGCATGGTAAATTTTCCCTTGAAAATATATTTTTTATGAATTTAGGAATATCAGTTCGAAAACTCTAAGAGGAAACTTTCCATCATACATTTCCTCAGAATAAACTACAAGTGATTTATATCATTTTTCCACCCCTGTTTTGCCACTAGTATACTACGGTGGAAGGTTTGCATCTTTGAGGGAACAGCACGACGTGTTTTATCTTCAGGGAAATTTTAGCGAGATTACCGAGAAGATTCTTCGGGCCCTTTTATATTAAACAAAACAAAATTGTCTAACATTGTCTGAAACTTTTTATCTTATCAAAATCAAATGATAAAGTGAAATTATAGGGTGAAAGGATTTTCTTTTTAAGTGAGGGAATAATAAAGTAGAAGCAAATTGATTTTGGTTTTTAAAGGGCAATTCGTTTTTTAAAGGTGTCTGTCTGTCTCTGCAGTCTCTTTAACGGTAATAAAATCGAATACAGTGTTTTGTTCTTGAAATTATACTTTTACAGTACACAGCATTAAAAGTAATTGCTATGTGATTACTTTAAGTAGTAAAATTGTTAAGAAAATAAAAAAGAAATAAAATAAAATAGCAGCCGTGGTATCGGAAAATGACTAAAACAAATTAAACCAATTTAAAATATATATTTTAACAACAGATTTTTTTTTGCTTTAGCGGCTTTTTAATTGGTTTTATTTTTTATTTTTATTTACAAAAACAACTGAGATTTTAATTGATTTTAAAAAAAAAATTGAAAAGAAGGATTTTTTTTATATATTACCTTATAAAAATTAAAAAGTTATTCAAAACTTTCAAAATTTTAGTACCTTAAAAATTTATTTTATTACCTAAATTCCACTTTAATTTTTTTTTTAATATTAAATTAAAGAATTAGAAAGATAAAAATATATGCAAAGTAAATCAAATTTTAAAAATTTATATATTGAATACATTTAAAAATAATTAACAAAAGTTGCTACATAGTTTAAAAAATTGTTTGAAAAATGTTCTTTTTAGAAAGTTACACATACAAAAACAAAGATTATTTTAAATTACAGAATTGGAAAGATAAAATTAAACACAATGTGAATTAGAGCAAATTCGAAGAAAAAAATACAAAAACTAGTTATTTTATTTATAAACTTTTCATCATTTTAGTGATAAATACGTGATTACGACTGAATTTGAAAACTACTAATCATTACCATTGGCAACAAAGTGCAATTTTACCAGCACCTGAATAATTAACATCGGCATTAGCAAAATCCCTAATAAATTACAAATTACTGCAATGAAAATTTCAAATAAATTTACAATGAAAAACTTATTAGAAATTAAAACAAAAATAGAAAAAAAAACAAAAAAAATTCCAAACATTTAACGCCTCTTGTCTTTTTTTAAAATAATTTCTAGAAGTTACCCTGAAGGATCCTGGTAACTACTAAATAGAAGTTATTTATAATTTGTATCTAGATACAAAATAATAGAAATTCTTACCTTTACCATAACAAATTAATTATCCAGGAAATTAATTCCAAAGAGAACTTTCAAAGGTCTCGAAATTATTTAATGGCACCTGTACTATCAACAAGAATCAAGACAATGCAATCAACACAACGCTTACCGCAACACATTCATTGGGAGACTGCATCCATAGTTTTGCGCAAAATACACCGTCTGTTTTAGCAAACAACAAAGGTTGTCCAATAAATTTTGCATATAAATTCAACAAAGCTCAACGCATGCAAATGCAGACCTTTTTAGTTTTTACTATTAACACATTTATCAATGTAAACTTATTCTACTAAAATATTATACAAAAGAAAATGTTAACTTCAAAAGTTATCATTAAAAAATTTAATATTTCGCTGTCTGTTATACAGGGTGTCTCATTTTGAGTTGCATTGCATGGTTATCTTTGTTCCTGGTTCCCTAATTATCCTGGAAAAACAGAAAATAGTATTTTTTTATAGTTTATTTCAAGAAAACTTTTTAAAATAGAAACCAAGAATCAAATGAGACACCCTGTATAAATTTAACAAAAAAAACTTATTAAAAGATTTTTTGAATAAAACCAGAGGGGTTAAATCTTCCATAACAAAAATAATAATAAAAAGGAGGAAGAAACACAAATCAAATTGGCTTTTTGATGGAATTCATTCAAGCAATTCATTAATTGTGATTCTTTAAAGAACCCCTCAGCATCCGAAGGGGAAACGCCATAAATGAGCATAAATGAAAAAAAAATCAAATAAAAAAGGTCGAAGAAAGATGAAAGCACGTGCCCACGGATGCAGCTGCTTATAATTATTATTATTTGAGCAATAAAAGAGGAAAATCTTATTATATGTACACGATGGACCATTCACGACTTATATCCATCACACGTTTGTTCTTCTTCAAACAAGGCGATGGCTCACAATGGAAACGGAGAATCATTGCGCCCTTTTGCATCATTCATCTCGAAAACAAACAGATTATGCAGTGACGAGTGCATCGAAACCGGAAAAAAGGTACTGAGGATGAGAATGCATTCATCGAGTTCATACTATAACATATAACATTGCAGATTTGTTTTGGGTGCGCAAAATAGTCCGTGACTAAATTTCGGTGCATCGATTGTGCATCATAAATCACTGATTATTCTCGATAAACATCTAATAACAAAGGTTTTGTTGTGTAAACGGGTCCCACGTACTCTTCTCGTTCGATCTGTGTCTCTTTCCCTCTGAAAAGGACCCGTTTTATGTAACTGCGTGTGTGCGTGTGTGTGTTTGTGTGTTTAGCACGTAATAATGAAGGTCCTTAATAATGGCAATGGGCAATGGCGCTCGTGAATAACCGAATATTTCAATTGCGAGCAAAACATGTATGACACTGCTTTAGTTTTTGCTGTTAAATTAAAAGTTTCAGCCGCTTGATTTATAGGCTGCAATAAATTTGTATTAATTTACATAAAACTAGGCTTGATTAATAAATCGCCGGTGTTGAATTTGTACAGGGTTTGTGTAATAAATATCGAACTCTTTTTTTGCTTTTTTATTCAAAGCTTTTAATCTATTGAGTAATAATTTTATCAGCCTTTGTAAAAATTTCAATTTTTTCAAACAGCCGCTGCTTTTATCCGGAATTTAATTCGGTTCTTGATGTAGGTGGAGTCCTCTGGAAACTAATAGCCGCATTACAAATGCAGATTTCTTTAGTTGGATTAATAACAATTTAAAAATAAAATTAACAAATAAATCAATTAAATATAATAAAATAAACTCGCAATAACTAAAAAATATAATACAATTTTAAATTAACATTTTTAATAATTAAGAATAAATTTCTATAAAACAAAAAATTAGTCAAAAAAATAAATAAAACAGAATAATTAATAATAGATAGATCATAAGCACTATTTTCCAAATGAAACATTCAATAAAAATCCAAAGCGTTTAACGTATAACAACATTTATTTAAATAATTCATGTATTTAGCGTAAAAGGGCAGCGATAACCAAGAAGCGCCCCTAAGAATAATATATTCATCGATTAAATGTGTAAATGTTAAGTTGTTTAATTGTATAATTGAATAAATGGAATTAAACCTAAAACAAACTATTTAATCAGACTGCAAAGTGAGCTAAACCTAGAGAACTCTAACTTAACTAGAAATTAGTCTAAATTATCAACACAAATCGATAGGCAATGGTTTTTCCGAAACTAGAATAACCGATTGCCCGAAAATTTCAATTACAATTTAAAGTAATATATGTAGCTATCGTTAAAGTTGCATCATCCATGTAGAAAATATACATTTTGTTGCAGCTAGCTAGCTCTTCTTCGTTATTATTATTATTATTATGTGTTTTTTCTTTGTTGCTTTTATTATTTGTTTGTCCTTAGTTTCATTTTGTCTCCGTAGAAAATTAATTTACAAACATTCTTCGTTACCACTAAAGTCTTTAGAATTATTCTTTACGTGTACTTTAATTAAAATTATTTATCATTATTATTATTAAATTGCTTGAAGCGTTTTAAGCTAATATAATAGTTACTTTTGGACTTTAGTTGCCTAATTAACAGTGTTCGGTAATTACCATTGATTTCGTAGTTTGGTTTGCTGGAAGTACGCGCTTCTTATTAAAACTAAACTTAGCGGTTTAAGAACATCTAAGTTTTGGCTGCCGAATAGTAACAAATTTCAACCTCCATTTCCAGATCTGCTTCTTTTATATTTTTTCATATAGAAAATATTACAATATTGGCATTAGCACCGAAATTATTTCGGTTCTTTGCATTGTTTTCCGCTGAATCAGTTATTATTATTTTCCGATTTGATAATTTAATAATAATTATATTGAAACAATTTTTTATGAGTCACATTACCGATAAGTGTTTACGATAAATATTTCAAGTAGCTCTTTTCACTATCAATGGTTGCTTCAGTAGATCTGTAATTTCCGATGATTAATTAAATTAAAATCATATAAACTTCGTTCGAATAAACAGAAAACTTACAGTTGATAAGATGTAAAATTTAAAAATAAAATTATTTTTCCAGCAGAAACAACATTTGTCAGCATTTAAAAAGCGCTGAAAGAATTCTTATCATTCGTTTCCTTCAGGGACAACTTTTTCTTTCTAAATTTCGTACAAAATACATTTATACAGTCCTCCAAGAACATTTTTCCACTATTAAAAATTTAAAACTACTATTGACATATTGTAAAATCAAACTCCAAGAAAACAAAACGATAAAAATTTAAAATATAAACGAAAAACGAACCAAATAATGACTCCTTAACTTAAAGAGAAAATTACAGGTTAATTAACAGCGAGATACTAACAAAACGACCATTGTTAAGACACATTAGGATAATTTGCACTTAAGCAATTAGGTAATTACTAGAATTCAAGTGAAGCGGAGGCGCCGGGCTCTTCCATTTGGAATAATAAAATTGGTAAACCAAATAATTTACAAAATAACTTCCAAATGACAATTATGATAAATTATTGAAAGAAAAACAGAAAAAGTAAAGGCAATCCTAACGATAATCTTACTGAATTTTATATATAAATATATATATAGATAGTAATAATAGTATTTCACTTACAATAACTTGTTTTCAGCTTATGTATTTGTATGTATATTCAACTGTTTCAATTGTTGATAATGTGTGTATTTCTGTTTTAGTAATAATAATAATAATAATATAATATTAATTAATTATAATAATAATAATATGCAAAGTACATAATATAATTATTACGCTTCCACTCTCAACTAATGTCCAGTAACAGGCCGCAATTCTTTTATCTGCCTAATCAGATATGCTTTCTCGTCGTTAAATTGTTCGTCCTCGGCTCTATCCGTATGGAACTTCATTAAAAATTCTACCAATTTATCTTGATTACGTAACAGTATGTCTAATATTGGCTTCGGTTTGTTAGGATTTGCTACGAATACCTAAGGAGGAAAATTTCATGAATCAGTTGATATAATAGAGAGCTGGTAGAAATGGTCATTGTTCGCATAAGCAATCCAGTAATGCATTATATGTACTAGTTACTAGTTTATAGTTAAAGAGGTACTGCAGACGAACCCACACAATTGTTAAATATGTTCATTCATTCGTTCAATGGCAAATTGCATTTACTGGCATAATGCAGAAAACATTCACTTTAAATATATGCATTTAATCATTTATTTACTGCTGCAAAACTGCCTGTTTTCACTTACATTAGCAGTAAATAAAACAGTTTTAAAAGGAAATGTTTTAATTGGAATTTTTTTGAACGATTGTTATTTTAATATTTCCGTCAGACGAGAATAAATAGAGTAATAAATCATTAAAACGCCATTAGAGAAAAAAATTATATGGGTCATACGAGAAATTCAGACGTATAGCAACAATATCGATTATCAATTCTTGATTTATTATTAAAAGATAAAATCATCGTTTATCTTTAATATCTAAATATCTAAGGGTCTTTTCAAAAGTTTACAGCATTTTTTTCTGTTCATAAATTTCTATTTTTAATGAAAAAAAAAAATGAAGAAAAAAATCATGCAGACCATTACTTATTTCTTCTCAAAATATGCCGATTTCTAATTTTTTTTTGCTATAGTATAGATTTAAAAATTATTTATTATTTAATTTTGTTTTATTATCAATCATATATTATTTAATTTTAGGGAGTTTTATTACTTTTTGAACAATTAAAAAAATTTGAAAAATAAAACAAAACTTAATTCAGTTTTGGAAAGCAATTAAAACTCTTTTAAATTTAGCAATAACAGTAATAAATGAAGCAAATCGACAGTTGTAAACAAAATAATTCAACTGACGAGGTAATAATCAATTCTACAACGTACCAATCAACAAATCAATAAAAATCTTAATTGTTTTCATTTCGATTCCAAATTGGTTCATCTTATTGAAAAAAAAACACGAGACATTTTTTCTTTACGATAAATTAAAACATTTTTTGCAATAAATGTTTTCTGCAAATCCCAATATTAAAAAAATAATAAAAAAAGCAATGAACGATAACATTCAAGCAGTCAATATCCGAAAAAGTGCGATAGCCATGTACTTTATCAATTACGCCAATCGAAAAACAGCGAAACACGCACAAAAAAAAGTAATCGCATAATGGAAAGGTGAAAATGAGTAATCAACTACAAGTCAAAGTGCTAATTGGCAATTTCGAGTGCGCGGAAATGAACCCCATCCTTGACTACACCAAGTTCGCATCAAATACTTCATGGAAGCTCTCCACCGAGAGGAAATCTTCACGTGACGAACCGTTTAACACCGTTTTAAGTTTAAATTTAATACTTATTTTGAAAATTACCGCATTTATACCGACTGTTCAATTTTATTTATTTATTTTTTTTTATTACGCAAATCTTAATAAAAGTTACTAATTTTTAAAATAACAAAAATTACAAACAAACAAAAGAACACAAAACAAAAAAGTAATACGTTTTTTAGAATATAACAAATAAATTAAAAGCGGTGTTGGATTCGAATACCGACCCGACCGGAGCGCTCGTTTCTCTGTTATGGTTACACAGCACAAATGAGTCATTGAAAATGAGAGCAAGATAAATAAATTAGCGCACGCTAAACAATATACACTGTACACTGTACGTTGTAATAATGTGTTCTCTCACCTTGAATACGTGAAAAGCCTCGAATTGGATATTCCTAGAGCGCTCCTTCAGCATGTTCATCATCAGCTTGAGATTATCGGGGTTCGAAATGTACCGCGTCATGACCTGCGGAAATAAAAGAGAGAAAAAAATGCGGTGCGCATTTTTAGAATCATTAATAATTATATCATTATTATTATAGGTAGTGAGCGGACTGCAGCCGCTAGCAAGCGCCGCTCGAATTCGGGGCGACGACAGCGGCGGCAGATCGCCACTACTGCGACGACGGTCATTACTGTGAAATTGTGTCGGTCCAGTAATAGTTCTCCAAGTAATTTCAAACTCTGTCTGCGCGTTACGTAATTTTCGGAATTCAATAGCCTCTGGTAATGCGAAAACACTTTATCGTAATTCGTTTCCAGAAAATCGGCGCAGAGCATTTTGTGTCTAGTTAGTAGTTCCTGCAACAAACAGTTTTTACAATATTATTTTTATTTTTTTGTTTTATTTTATAAATTACGTCTAGAATAAATGATATTAAAATAAACAAAAGATATGCAAATGGTAAACACAAAAGTAATTTGAGAAACCGGAGAAAAGAGAAAAAATATTTCTCTTGCATTTCAAATTTCTATCGAACGAAATTATTGCTTTATGTGGGTTGATAAATACGTTCTTATCGCTTTGAGGTAGAGTTTCAACCACTCTTTTCATAAACAAATTGCTGAAACGTTACGCGCACAATTAATTATTTCCTTAACACTGCTTTGAACTTTAAATATCAGCAGTTAATTATTGCAAGAAAATATTTTAATGAATAATGCATTTTTCTGCATTATTTTACAAAAAAAATTCTTTTTATTATATTTTTAGCTGTACGTTACTAGTTATTTAATTAAATTTAATTAATTCAATAACTTTCTAAAAATTGCAATTAAATGGTGCAAAACAATGAACCAAGAAACAATAACAGTTTAAAAAAACACATCTCATAAACTATTAATAAAACCGTAAGACCAAAACATTCACAAATTGGAAATAAAGTGCACAATATAAAAAATAA
Source organism: Holobus sp. GC000080 (assembly GCA_030556065.1). Classification (NCBI taxonomy): domain Eukaryota; kingdom Metazoa; phylum Arthropoda; class Insecta; order Coleoptera; family Staphylinidae; genus Holobus; species Holobus sp. GC000080. The sequence continues at coordinate 22,045 of JASKGO010001528.1, forward strand.
TTACAAATTTAGAAAATTAATTTGAAATTGTACGGAACTACCGTAGCTTAATTGCACTTGTAGCATTTAGAGCCTGAATATTAGCATTTGAAAAATTATTGGACTATAAAAAGCGCAAAAGTAACAGTAAAATGCTAATTGCAAATGCAAACAAACGCTATAGAAATAGATCATACTGCGTACCTTGAAAGTAGAAAATGCATCTGAAGCGATATCGAACGTGGACACTTCGACATAATGAAAAAAGTGGTAAAAGTCCTCTGAATACAGCATAATCTTAGCAAGGGCTTCGTATCTAGCACATTCGCGCAACATTGTTCCACAATTTAAAGCGATTTCTTGGTGTTCATAACTGAAAAACAATTTTATTAATTAATTGCATTGGAATTTGGGAAATTCAGATGTGCGTTACCCAGTCATTAATGTGAATAAAATCTCGGGCTTTGTGCAAATGTACTCCACCGTGGGCGACCTGGTGCCGATTTGGCGACGCAAAATATTGTTGAATACCTGGGCCACGTCCTTCTTCCCCTCGAAATCTATCCGGCACAGGTTCTGTATCAGCAGCAACAGCAAATTACTATTGTACAGTTCTTGAGCAAGTTGTGCAACTATAATATCAGTCTGTGGTTCAGCATCCGAAGTTCCATACAGCATGTTCTTGATGAGCACCAGGTTCTTGCTCACGTCCTCCTGCGCCTTCTCCGCTTTCTTATCGCCCTTCTCCAGCGAATTGACCGACTCCTTGAGGGCCTTCACCACATCAGCTGGACTCTTCTGGCTCTTTCCGAACAGTGGCATGTTTCTAGATTGAGTTTACAAAGGGCACAATATAACGAAACGGACTCTTCCCACGAATATTCAATGTCAATTGCTACTGCTTTGTTTCTCTTATTTTATTTGTTTTTTTGCTTTATATATAATGCGTTGTGTGTGACAAGTAATAATCAATTTCTCTGAGCTGTTGAAATAAATACAATATATAGAAGTGGTGCGATCGCTTTTTGCTCGACCGTCGTTTTTCGGATTGTGTAAACGTGATGGGGGACTGTATTTATGGAAGTGAAAGCAAACTGATGGATATTACCGTAACATGTTCACAACCGTGTGCGAATTCTTAAGGAGGGTGTTTTACTGAAACGATTATCTGCCATGAATTATTTTACAACACCACAAGCACTTAATCGCGAATGAACTAACATTGAAAACGTCAGTGTCGAAAACGTCTCTTGTCTTGTCTGCTGTCCGCTGTGCTGTGCGAAAGTCGCCAGTCGACTAAACCCGACTGCGCTCGCTAATTTATTTATTTCATTTAATTAATCCAATAATCTAGCATGCATTTACAACGCTAACTCGGAGCCAATTAATTGGTTTTTTATGGCTTCACAGGAATTTCAGCAACTAGATAATGATTTAAGCAGACAATGCGCAAAACAATTGAAAACTAATTCAAATTCAAATGCACTGTTGCGCCATCTTTGAATAAAAATAAATAAATAAACTTTTTTTTAATGATTTTCATCAATTATTTATAATTTTTAATAACTATTTTTAATAATTTAGATTACTTACAATAAAATAAAATAATTTTCATAGGCAACAATAAATATTTATTCCTTAAAAACATCTGAAAAACAAAAAAATTAAAATAAAAAAAAAGTTTTACGTACTTTCCTCGGCTAAATCTAAATGATACAACTTTTTAATATCGTTGCTAATTTCGGAGGGAGCCCCACTAATGGGTTCCTTTCCTTCGAAAGTTTTCGGAAAAGCTATGACATCTCTAATTGTTTTTGTGCCTAGCAATATCGATAATAATCGATCCAAGCCTAGGGCTATTCCTCCATGCGGAGGACATCCATAAGACAGCATTTCCACAATGTGATCCAAGCCTTCAATGTTTAGCTTCCTAAGGATATCTGCTTGCAACTTAGCATCATGGATTCTCATCGATCCGCCCCCTATTTCGCTTCCATTCAAAACCAAATCGTAGGATAAAGCTCGCACCTAAAATTTAACATTTTTGTAACGAAATTTAGTGTAAAAATAATAAAAAACAAAATTGAATAAATTAAATTAAACCTTTAGGGGACTATTTGCTATTTTACTAATGTCTCTCTCAACTGGCGCAGTGAAGGGATGATGTTCAGAGCAAAGGTTGCCTTTATCGTCTAGCGAAAACAGAGGAAAATCGACAATCCAAAGAAAATGTAAACCCTCTTTACGAATTTTATGCCCTTTACTCTCTAAGATATCTGCAGTATCCAAGCGCATTTTTCCCAATCGTTGTAACTACAAAAAAAATCAATTAGTAATTTCATTTATTTAATCGCACTTCTTTTACTATAATTTTTTTTTTAAGATCAAAAATATCAATATTACTACTTACAGTTTGGCTTTTTTCGCCCAAAATTAAATACACAGTAGCATTTCCACTGATATTCAAATGCTGATAAATTTTCGTTAAGATTTCCAAGTCGTTTAAAATATTAGAAGTCTTTTCTGGTTTCCCAGCACTCTCTGGCGCACTTTTGTCTTTGTTTGTATGGTACATTACCGTCTTTGGCCAATGGTTAACGTTGTTCTTCGGTTTAACGTTATTGTGCGGCTCGCCAAAAACAAGACATCCGGCAAAGAACTCTTTGTACTTGCTTTTAAACGAGGAATCCTTTTCGACGAACGGCAACAGAATATCCGTGACGTTAATTATTCGACTTTCAAAACTGATGTCCGGCTTATCCGTTCCGTAGGAATTCATTGCTTCTGCAAAGGACATCCGCGGGAATTTCTCACTTAATTCGTGCGTGTCTTTCAGTGCGTAGTTCAACAAGTCCTCCGCCAATTTCAGAACGTTGTACATAGTTGTGAAGGACATTTCAATGTCCAACTGTGTGAATTCCGGTTGTCTATCCGGTCTGGAAGTTTCGTCTCTGTAGCATCTGGCAATTTGGAAATACCGGTCGATTCCGCCGCACATCAGCATTTGCTTAAACTGCTGCGGACTCTGCACTAAACTGTAAAATTGCCCTTTGTGTCTGGTGGGAACTATGAATTCTTGAGCACCCTAAAAAGTAATCAAAAAGTGAAATTATTTTTAAGTAAATGTAAAAAATTTACCCCTGGAGTGGCTTTGAATAATGTAGGGGTCTCCACATCAACGAAACCGCTTTCTTTAATTAGGAATTCGCGCATTTTCATTGTAATATTAGAACGCATGCGAAGATTGCGTTGCATCTCCGGAAATCGCAAATCTAAATACCGATAGTGCATTCGTAAAGCTTCATGGGCCTTCTGGTATTCTCTAATGTTGAATGGTAATTTTACCGGAGGATTATTAAGAACTGTAATATCCTCAAGTTGTACTTCAATTTCGCCGGTGGCTTGCTTCCTGTTGATCATGATTTTAGGTCGCTCCACAACAGTACCGCTGATTTTCAAAGCGGCTTCATAATTTAAATTCTTTACTATTGATTTATGCCTATCATTCTGTGCAAAAAGTAAATTAATGCTTTAAAAATACAAAGAAAGTAAATTCAAAAATACCTTATGATCTATAAGTACTTGTGTAGCTCCATAAGCATCTCTTAGTAATAAAAACTTTTCCATTCTTTGGAATTCCATCCAGCCACAGAGAATAACTTTTTGGCCTACATGGGAAGAGTTTAATTCACCACAAGTTGCTGTTCTAACAGTGTAATCATTCACATTTTTAATCACAGGATTCTTCACCATTTCAACTTCTTCCTTAACAGGACTAACAACGGTAACAACGGTCTCAGGAGTTTGCTGAACTGGTTTTACATCTTCTGCTGACTGATTTAAATTTGCTTGTGAAATTTTAGGAATCTAAAATACAATATTTTACAAATAATTTCACAAAATAAATATTACAGTACTTTGCTTAGTGGTCTAATATAATTAAAGACCCGTCTTCCTGATCTATAAAGAACCATTTTCTTTTATTTTTCAGTTACTTCTCAAATCGGAAAAAGGAAAATAAACATTTGCTCTTTTAAGTCAGGTTATGTTCTGAACTTCCAAGAAAAACATGGCGGACGTAGGACAAATGATTACTTATTTAAATGTTAAAAACCACAAATTATACTATTCCAAATTTAAAAATAAGTAATTTAGTAAATAAAATAGCAATATATAAATGTAAGAAAAATCCCTAAGCTAAGTGATGTAAAAAACAGAAAAAAACAACTTACTTTTGCTGTTACAGTTGTAGCAGGTGCCTCATTATTATTAGTAGTTGAATTTCGTTTCATCCTTCTGAGATATCTCTTAAAAGTGCCTTCCTTGGACAATAAAATAGACTTATAGCCCAAATTTGTATTGGGAACCCAATCAGGATTCTCAACATCTTCAAGATCAGCTGCAGCTCCTAAAGAAAAAATCAATTACAGCTTTCTATTTTAAAATTGACCAGTTATACCTGATAGGAAATGTTTCCCGCAAACTTTCAGGTTTTTATAATCCAATAAGTTTTTCCTATTAATCGCTCTAACCCAAGCGTCCCTCCTGGCTCTGGACAATTCATTGATATCAGTTCTGTACTTGAGACTTCTTACAGCAGGCAACCGGAAAAAACGCACACTGTCTTTTCCTCCTCTACTTTTGCAGCCTACCACGCAGCAACAAGCGGGCATTTTTTTAAATTTTAAAATAGCTTCGAATTCTTAATAAAAATAAGGAAAAACTAAGCCGCAAAAAGTGCTAGTTATGATCTTGTTTTCGTTCGACCACCATTTTGAAAATAACCCTGGTTGCCTAAATTTTAATTAACAATTTTGCAATTTGAAAAAAGAATCAATTATTTTTTTGTACCTTTAATTAATTACTTAGCTACTTTACGTAGACTGAGATGTTACAATACATTCTTCATAGGTCCACTTAGGAAACACCCTTTTATACAAATTCAGCAAAATGGTATCTTGTGACTTGAGTTGACCATCAAATATGCACTTCATGTGCCCATGGGTTCCCAAAGGTTCCTTAATATGTCCCGTCCGTCCATATTTAGTCCTTAATTTACATGGTTTGAAATAAGTAATGTCTTCTCTGTTAAAGAACATGAATCTAATGACTGCAGACTTTTTATGTACTTTGAAAGGGTGTCCTAAAATAATAAAAAAATAATTATCATTCAATAAAAGTTTAAAATTAAAAAAAATGTACCTGATAAAACCACCCTTTTAGCCACAATTCTGTCTGGATTGCAAGAAAGCAGATTACCCGTAGCAACCAGTTCCAAACATCCGTTAATTTCTTTAAAACAAAGAATAGGGACTGGTGGAAACTGAATCGGGGCGAAAAACGTGGTAACTGATGCGCTATCCGTTTGGAAAAACCTTTCAAACTGTAGAAAAAAAAAATTAGAAAAATTAAAAAGTTGTAATTAAATACTTCACCTTATGTTTTCTCCCATTTGTATGTTGACTAAATATTGGATTCACAATAAACCGCCTGAAACCGCATTGAAAAACTAATCTCTCCTTCGAACGGATCGGTTCCTCGTAACCACCAACACGTTTCAGAACGGCATTCAGTACCGACATTTTATTTTCATGCGGTAGCAGCCCAACCAAAGTTAGCATCGGATTTGTCGACAGAAAAGCATTCCACCCCCAAGTGGGAACATTGGCAACATGAACAGTAATGAACCAACCAAGTTGAGCTCCATCGGCTTCCTGTTGCTGTTTGAGGACGCGTTTTTTGGTGCGATCGAAATTCTCAAACTGGAAGATTCTGGCATAATCTAAGGGAAGATTTTCTTTGGGATCCCAAGGCGATGTACGGAAACTCTCCAGACCGCGGTACTTTTGAAACCTTTCCCTGGCAGACACATCTTGCGGAGTATCGATTTCATCGGGAAACATTTTGTCCAATTTGGCCTCCTTCATTTTATCTAAATCTTGTTGCTCAGCCATCAAATCGATTTGTTGATCGTATTGCAAATCATTCACTGCCACTTCCGATTCGGTCATGGTTTCGAATTCCTCGTTATCCGCTTCGGACTCCGATTGGCTCGCAGCTTCCATTGCTTCGTCGTGTTCGCCTTCAGATTCTGACAAGTCGCTCAGCTCTTCAGCATCTTCATCGGGAATCCAAGCAGCTTGATAATCGGACCATCCTTTCGGTACTTTCTTTACTTTTTTCGGCACCTTAAACTGTTCCTCTTGAGCCATTTTGATTTCCTCTTCTGTGGGCCATGTCTGTTCAGCGTCCATTGGGTCAGGCACATTTTCCGATTGTAGTGATTCTTGTAGATTTGGATCGGCGGTTTGTAAAACTCTTACTAGTCCTTCTTCCATAAGCTCGTCTTGAATTTGATTTCTGAAAATTAAACTTTGATTATTTAAAGTTTAATTAATTAATAAAATAACAAACTTTTTTTTGTCAATGACAAATGGATCATTTGCTGCATCAATTCTGGACATTTGGAAAGCCCCAAGTCCTGGTAAGTAAGCCAAACCGTTGACATTCAAAGGGGCTCCTCTTAAATACCCAGTAATTTTCAAAGTTCCCACATCTTTCTCACCATCAGCCTTGAATTCGCAGCTTTCAGCTATTAAATGCGGCCGACGTTCTTTGTAAAGAATACTTCTACGCTTTTGGCATCCAATTTTCCTTAAAACATTAACAGCTTCTGACTGCTTGCCCAAACAAACGATTTTTTCTTCAGGCAGCCACTTTGAAACCATTTTCTGAATACTCTGCTTCTGCTCACTTTGTTTTTTCATGGGCAAATCGTTTAAATCCGTTACAGCAACCACTGGTGTTGGTAGTCCTTGTGCAAAAGCAGCCATCAGAATTTTTCTGCCAAAATTATCAACTAATTCCGCACCAAAACCAATGCCAGCATTGGCTGATACCACAAAGAGCACTGTATCAGACACTTTTAGAGCATCTAATATTGCCAGATAATTGCTAATGTCGGGAATTAGAAATGAAAACCGCTGTTTGAAGCGCGGTATTGTAATATGTGTTACTTTTCCTTGACTTGCCACAACATTAGCTTCTTCATCACAAGTTTCCAGTAATTTCAACACATCATTTACATTGATCAGTTCATTTAAGGGTACAATTGTAACTAATAGAGATTTAAAAAAAAATAATTATAAACTGTAATACTGGGAATTTTGATAACTTACCTAAAAATGGTGCATCATTTAGTCCTCCAATAGATCGCTTCTTTGATAACACTTCATCTCTTTTGTTTCTGCGGATTTGCAAAGCTTGCAAACGCCTTTGTTCTTTATTTAATTCCGCTTTCTTCTTTTTGCTTATTTCCTTTACATTTACTTTTCCTGAAATTAATAAATAAATGTTTTTTTATTGATTCCTTAAAGGGTATAACCTCAAATACCTTTAGTTGCTATGCTTATTGAGCCTTTAGAACGGTGTCTGCCTGTTTTATGCGACTTATTCGTCTGCTTTAGGGCTCCAGGCCTATGGGCCTCTTGTTTGTGCAAAGCCATGGGCTTTTATCTGCTTAATTCTTCAATTAATTGTGAAAATTCAGAAGCACGTGTCGTACTAGGTCAGGTAGGTCAGTGTCCTTGCCACAGATTAAAGAAAAAATATCTTTAATCTGTGGTCCTTGCTTACTTCAAAACTACTTCAGGTTTTATGCGCCAGGGGCGCACCAAAAAATATCTCAGAGAGGGAAAAAAATAGGATTTTTACAAATTCAAATTTCAATTTAAAATTACTCGTAAATCCTATAGAAAAACCAAAATATTAAACCAGAATTTGAAAGAGAATTTATCCGGCTTGTATTTTTGAGCCATTGCTCAAGATACCGCTTCAAATGAAAAAGTTATTCAGAAAATGTGAAAACAGTCCGAACCCAATAAACCACTTATTAATTTTTTTTTTAATGAAAACAACTTCTATAACTTTTCGCTTAATTTTTTTAATAAATAACGATTTTTTTCAAATAGTTTGGTGTATAAATTTCATTCAATTCTTTATTTCAACTTTTTAAACTTTTGGTCAAGGTTGGTCCCTTGGGTACATTGGCCGCAATCATTTCTGGATTTATTAATTAATATTTTTTTCCTTCAATTTGAACAAAACTAACTTTTTTCTCTATTGATTTTTGGGGTTTTCCCCATTCAAAACGGCCTTAATTTTCCTGGAGGCCATTTCAAAGTATTTTGGGACATAACAACTGTATTTTTCGGTTCTAATTATTCAACAGTCGTTTCAGCATAGCTTTTGGTCCAAAGAATCCTCATTGAAAAAATCAGAAACTTTTATCAATAACTTTATCAGTTATTAATTTTTTTCTAAATTGCGGTGTAACGTAATTTTGATTTTTAAATTTTAATAGGAGAACTAGTCTCTCAATCATTGCAGTTTTTTGTGAGCCCGTAGGTATATTCATTTAACACATTTCTGTAGACTTGGATTATTCAAAAGTAATTTTCATTTCAGGAAAATCGACAGGGAAAATTCTCAATTTTGCATGTTTTCATTTTGTACAATAATATCTGCTAAAATAACAGCTCAATCACTTTCAACGTTACTTAAATGAAAGCTAGTTGAATTAGCAACTAATTTCTTTTCACAGTTCTTTTTTTAAGCCTGTAATTGCTGAGAAAATCCTCTCGAGAGGGAAAATTTCGTTATTTGAGAGCATTTTCATTTGCCGCTCGCCACCTANACCTTATCAACTGCTAATTTCTACTTAGCATTTACAGATAAAGGAATTAATATACAATACCTGAGAAGCAGCAAATATAATTTATGTGCAAAGACCTTTCAAAACAAATACAAGTGTAAAAACATATATTAAAGTCAAATTTCCAATAAAAAAAGTACACAATTCTTTACTTTACAGAAGAACAAAAGAATCTATGGGTCAATGAACGCAATCATGATGTATCTGGTACCATTAGTGACCAGAAGACCTTCATGGTAATGAGTAAGTCTTCCAGGATGCATCAACAACCATCCCGGTTTAGTGTCCACGACGCTGCAATTGTAACGAATGAATTTGCAACCGCCCCCTTCGTAGTCGACGCCGCGTTCATTGAGGGCTATGTTGATGGTATAAGTGGAACTGTCATGATGCGGTCTCAAGAAGGGCTGTTCATCAGGTCGGTAACGAACTACGAAGTTCATTAATGATTTCGGTGGATCGTGGAAGTATCCAATGAAAACGTGTTCTTGAAGAGGCCTGATGTATTGCTGGAGGAAATAAAGCCAGTGTCTTTCCCATCCCACTTGGTTCATGTGGATATCTCTTGTGGGCACCGCTTCGTAGCCGCCTTCCAAGCGGGTGTCTTGATTCGACCCGTCTGACCACTTGCCGAAGGATTCCATCATGTGAATCAAGTCGGTGTTGAATTTGGGCGTCACTATGGGGAACCAATAAACATCCGGACAAGGCTACAAAATTTGCATGAAATTAGATTAAATTAATATCTATTTTTATTTTTAAAATGATTAATTGAATTTGAAGGTTTTCTAAAGAAATAAAACTACCTGCAGAGGTTTCTTATGCGGATTTAGACTCTCAGCAAATTCTGGATGAATGTACCTGGCCTCCCAATCCTTTTGATTTTCAAAAATCTGATACATTTCAGGGGCCGTAAGGGTGGTATCAAAAGTGTCCACATTGACCAGATGACCGAAATCCAATCGATTGCTAACGTACATGAAAATGTCCAAATCTCTAATATTAGAGCAGAAAGCCATATCGGAATCCAGATCATTTTTGGAAAAGCTAATTCTGCTTTTGCCATTCTTGAAAAGAGCGTCGGCCTTAACCAAATAGCAGTTAGCTACAAACGGTACGTTCCATAATCCCCTGGAGCAGAAAAGAGAACACCCAATTACATGCATTGACTGGCAGATTATTATTTTATTTTTGTCGCCCGATTAACATTGACCCTACAATGGCACAATTATTTACTTTACTCTAGGATCGACTAATAGAGACGCAGTGCACGCTCTCCGCAACTCTCAGGAACAAATCAACCAACAAACTTGGTCCCGCAAGATCCCCGAAACGAAAGAATGAATGTCCACGCAGTGGTGTACATTGGTTTCATAATTGGTCTGCTGATATTGCTTAACGATCAGGCCGAATGTGCCAGAGGCGGCGGACGAGGTAACGACTTCTTAAAAATTTCCCAAGATTTCAATAAAAAAATTCCGCTTAGGCAAGCAAAGAGGACGCGGGCGCATCTTCAATTCGAGGATGCCAATCATGATCCAGCATAGGAATTCCGCGGCGGCCAGTTATTACGATAACAAAGATGTAAGTAGTTTTTTATTGCAAAATTGCCAAAGTGCTGATGTCGCTAATGATAGTATTGTAGGGCGCGAAGATCGTTAAGGCAAGCCACTTCGAATTGGACTACCAACTGGGGCGGAAAATTACCTTTTTCTGCATGGCCAAAGGTTTCCACTTATTATATTTTGAAATAATTCCACTTTACTTATTGTAAAACATCTTCAGGAATACCGAGACCGGAGATTGTTTGGTTCAAAGATGGAATCGAATTGTATGCCCACAAATTCTTCCAGGTGCACGAATGGCCCTTAGGTAACGACACCATAAAGAGCAAGATGGAAATCGATCCGACCACGCAAAAAGATGCTGGATATTACGAGTGCCAAGCGAACAATAAGTATTCCATTGATTATAGAGGCTTCAGGACCGATTACGTTATGGTTACATATTAATTATTACCATCAATAAAACAAGCAAATTAATTATTTTATGCATAATTAATGTATTCGCAGTAACAAATACTAATAAGAAGTAATAAAGAGTTTTTTGATTATTTGAAATTGGCCATTTGATTGCAAGACATTCTCTGATTGTGTTTTGGAAGCGCAATAATTGCAAATCTGATCCGTGCAGTTAGAGATAAATGCATCCTGCAGCGCAGCAGCATCCATTTAATTTGTTTGCTACTTTCCTAAATCACCTCCGCAATGATTTTCGTTTGAGCAGCCGTAAATTGTTTTAAATTAGCCGCAATTTGCGACAATTGGGGTGATGGGGCCCCAACCCAATCAAAGTTGCATAAGTAAACAAGGCGCACCAGCACCGGACGAAGGGACAAAATCGAAAGTTGGCGCAAAGAGTGACAAATCATCGCCAACGACAGCAGCAGCATGAAAGTGTTACCCTTTCTCATTTTGGTCTTCTTGTGCGTGAACTTCGGCGAGGCGCGCAGGGGACGCGGAAGGGCCAGGGCCAAATCCAAGGTAACAAAAAACGAAAACCACCTTCACCCCATTATAGAAAAAAGCTAATTTCCTTTTCAGATTCAAATTGGCTTGCCCATTACTGGCAAATACAGAGACCCCGAATCGGATCAGTACTACAACAACAATAATGTATTTAATTTCAAGTTGAAATTTCGAAAATATGCAGCTAATTTTGATTTTCCAGGGGGCGAAAATAACGCTGGCTTCGCACTTCGATTATGAATACGTTTTGGGTCACAAAATTGCTTTCCTGTGCGTGGCCAAAGGCAATCCGCGGCCGCATATCACGTGGTACAAAGACGGGGCCGAAATCTTTACGCATCTCTATTTGAACGTGCACGAATGGCGCATCGGGACCGATAAGATTAAGAGCAAGCTGGAAATTGATCCGGCTACGCAAATGGACGCCGGTGTATACGAATGCACCGCCGATAACATGTACTCCATTGACCGGAGGTCTTTCAAGACGGACTTCAGTATTGCATTTGACTGAGCAGTGAGATTGAAGAGCGCGAGGTGTGATATAGTGTAGTATACAAACAAATGAAAAATGAAATTAATAAAAAAAAAAACAGATTCTTACCTTTTTTCGTTGTGCACTATGTCCATGTAATCATTTGATCGAGCGTAGAATCCATCGGTGGTTAAAGCGCCCCAGAAATTACTCCAGGCTTTCCCCGGACGCACCAACATCGGTGCCACGAAGGTTCGGTTTTGTTCAATTAGCAAACGCAAAGTATGCGGATTGTCCAAATGAGCCACGGAGTCCACCGAGAAATAATATTTGCACTTTTTCAAACGGCACTGTTCCCTAAAAGTAACTTTTGAAGTGAGAAACAAGGAAATTTGTATTGGATAATTGTTTTTCTTACAAAGAGCGGTCTCTGGCAGTCCAATCAGTGAATTCATCTGTGGGAGACAAGTACTTGATGCTGGCATAGCTTTCAGAATGTTCTTTGACAAAATCGGAAACCAGTTGCGAATGAAACTTTACCTTAAAAATTGAAAAAAAAAATACAAACAGATAAAATTTAGTAAAAACAATTTTTGTTTCTTACGTTGTTATGGATAAACAAATGAATCCTCTTTTTTGGGTAAGCTAATCCATCCAATTTTTGCAAATGTTCCAATAAGAAAGGTGTGGGTGTTTCAATAAACAGTCCTAGCAAAACCATCGAAAGTTCATTATCGGAGACACCGCTTAAATCGAAAGTATCCTGTTTACAATGGACGCACCCTTCCTGGGGACTCCATGCATGGGACAAATAGTTGGAAAATGAATTCAAATTTATCTTAGACAATCCATTTCCGTGAACAATTAGAGGATGCGTTTGCGTTAAAATATTTTTCGCAATATAATCAGTATATTCTTTGTTACTGGTTGGTTCAAGTTCAATTTCGCCTAAAAAATTAATTGATTTTTCAGTAAAAAAAGTAATTATAACTTAAAAAAATAAACTACTTACTAATAGCACCATAGAGATTTTGGAAAATTTGGCTTTCATGGTCCAGTTTAATATTCAATTCGTCACGGAGTTTTTGGTCCAGGTAGGCTTCAGTGAAGAACAACTGATCATCATCTTTATCTTTAATGGGCTTGTAATTCAAAAGTTTCAAAGTATCTTTGGCGTAGCCCATGTAGAGACCGGAATTCAAAAAGCGTTTTCCTACTTTCACATCAGGATACTTATCAGCTAAACTTTTATCAGGCCAACATGAAGCTTCAACTCCAAACAAAACGTTTGCTTTCATTGAATCAAAAGCGTCAGCTATTTCATTCAAATTGGATAAGAACATTACATCATATCTATAAAAAAAAAACATTATTATAAATAAAAATAGTTGCAAATTAAAATAATTATTTATGTACCCATCAGTGAATAAGATTTTTGTACTATCAGTGATTGTTTCTTTGCTTAGGGCATCCTTTAAGAGATTAATTTTCCAGCCTCCTCCAGAGTAAAGCTTTATGTTGTTTCCCCCTTGCCATTTTTGGCCCATGCCCAAAACTTTAGGCTGTGTGCCATATTCTTTGGCTGATTGTAAGTACCTTTGGAATCCATCTGTGGATTCTGTGGCTACTGTATAGACTAGTATATCAGGAGTATCGACTGAAACATCTGAAATGATTCAAACATCTGCTTTTTAAATCTTGCACATCTGTTAAAATTGTACTGAGTAACAATTAGAAATTAAATGGAAAAAAATTAAAACATAATTCAATCTAAATTACAATAATGTTTCCTAAATCTCTTATCAATTTTGACCTTAAAATAAAGAACTGCTGGCATCACTTCCTCTAAATATTTTTGTAACTTTACAACCGGCGTTTTATGGTCTCTGGTAATGAGGATAACAAATCTATTAATAAATTTACTGCTGACATTATTCGTTTTTAGATTTTAGTTTTCCAGAGTTAAATATAAGAAATTGGAGTAAAGAAATAGTTACCTTTTGTACTGGTTAAGTATGGCACCAAGGAACTTAAAATTAAAGCGAGAAAAACGTTCTTGAGATTCATTAAAAACATTGCTTTCATTTTGTGTAATATATTGCACTAATTGAAGAAAGTAATTAATTGAAATAGAGAGCACGATTACAGCATCAGCAACAGAAGAGATGGAAGGCAAGTGTGGAACTGAAAAAGATTCAGGATTCTGGAAGGGAAAATGTAAACATCTGATGAATACGTGACCAACATCACATATTTTTCAGGATGCGCATTAGTATCCTGCTTCTTGATCCTGGATAAAGGATATTTACAAATTTGACACTTTTTTAGAAGTTTAAAAGTGTTGGTAAAGTGTAAAAACTCTCAGCATTTTTATAACTGCCATTTTTTAAAATTGATGCCAATTCAATTAAAAAAATATGATTTAAATTGGGAAAAAGAGTTCGAATTAGTTATAAAGAATTATTGAAAACTTATATTTCCTTTTAGAAAACGATTGAAATAAACAGTAAAATAAAAAAAGAATAGAAAGTAACAGCAAAAATGACACCCATTCAACCAAAACTCCACAAAAAAAATTAAATTAAAAAAATCGTACCTTTCTTTTTAATAATTTTCCTAGTAACTTTCTTATTGTTTATTTCATCTGAAAGTTTCACTTAGCATTAAAAAATCATAATCAATATTCGAAAAATCGTCTTCATTACCTGCATCTAAAGGATTCGTCTTCGGTGGCGAAAAAAACCTCTTCTCGGAATCAGGGGGTTCCAAACACAATTTGTTATTAACATCGCACTGGTCATTACCTACAAATTATAAGAAATTAATTTAATTTTATTCATAAAAAAAAAAAAAAATACTTTCAGCAAACTTTATGAAAACTATGATTAATAGCAAAATTCCAAAAGAAAATTTCGTTAGAAAACTTTGTGAGGACATTTCTTCAGGCAAGAGTACGAAACGAACTAAACAACCAGAGGCATTTAACAGCTCAAGAAGTGAAATACAAGAGCAATGCCTCTTCGACACACTCACACCTAGCCAACCGAAAAATTACCGCAAAAAGCGTCACACCGCTGATTTCGATTCAATCGCTTTTTTGCGGCACTGATGGCTGGAGAAACCAGGTATCGATGGGTAAGTAACTGTTAAAAGTGAAAGAAAAAACCTGCAAGACAATCAGAAAATTTGCATTGTCAGCATTTTTCTTTTATTTTTAGTTTTAAGTATCAAAACCGTCATTTTTGTAATGAATAAGTTAAAAAATGGTTTAAAATGCAATGCATTTATTAAAAAAGCAAATAAATTAAATTTTCTTAAATTAAACGGTTCATTTGATTAGTTTTCGATTAAATAATTGAAATTCATAAACATCACTTTTAGTTTTTTTAGTATATAAACTAAATTTTGCTAAAATTAGCAAAAAAAAAAGTAAAAAAACGCATAGGATGCGAGTACATAGTATCTACACATTAAAGAAAACTTATTAGGATTCCATTTGGTCAATTAAATTAGTTATAATTCGATTTGCAGTCTATTAGAGCTTCAGTTCCAATTATTATCAGAACGACCAGCGTGCAAAAGCAATGCCTCCGAAAGCCGACCCAGAAACGCTAAGTTTACGAAAAGAACTCGAAGATCTTTACAATCAATTAAAGGTTTGCTAAAAATCAATAAGAAAAACCCTAAAAACTCTTTAAAAAACACAAAACCAAAATTTCAGGAGGCGCAAAGTAAGCAAGCAGATGTAACCCTTGAAAGTGCGTGTTCCGCAGTGAACGATGTGCCGAAAATCAAGGCAATCACGAGGAAGGTCCTCAAAGGACACATCAATAAAGTCAATTCCGTTCATTACAGCGGCGACAGTCGCCACTGTGTAACTGGATCCTTGGATGGAAAACTTATCATTTGGGACACCTATACCGGAAACAAAGTGCAGATTATACCGTTGCGCTCTGCTTGGGTGATGGCTGTTGCGTTCTCACCCAGTGGAAACTACGTTGGTATAATTTGAAAACAATTTCCGCTTGCTTTTTTCTCTGATTTAAAATTTTCAGCTTGTGGCGGAATGGATAATATGTGCACTGTTTACGATGTGAATAATAGGGATACATCAGGAGTGGCAAAAATGGTCCGCGAATTGGCCGGATACGATGGGTTCTTAAGTTCTTGCAGGTTTCTGGATGATAAAACCATTCTTACCGGATCTGGCGATATGAAAATGTACCTAAGATAATTATTTTTTGTAAAAAATTAGTAAAAAGAGAATGTTTCAGATGCATGTGGGATTTGGAATCAGGTCGCAAAACAACCGACTTCAATGCTCATGATGGCGACGTGGTTTCCATAAGTTTGGCCCCTGATGGCAACACTTACGTTACCGGAAGTGTCGACAAGTCGTGTCGACTTTGGGATGTCAGGGAGCAGAAACCAAAGCAAACATTTTTTGGACATTCTGCGGATGTAAATTCGGTTTGCGTAAGTTTTTCCTACTTTTTTTTCTTAATTTTTTCAAGCTTTCTTTAATAATTTTTTAATTAAATTGTTTAACGGTTTAGTATCATCCAGGAGGTCAAGCTTTTGCAACAGGATCCGAAGACAAAACTGCCAGATTGTTTGACATCAGAAGCGACCAGCAAATCGGTCTTTATGAGCCGCCAAATAAAACCAGCGGTTTCACGTCCTGCGGATTGTCTTTAAGCGGAAGATTCATCTTGTGCGGATCGGACGACAATAATGTCCATATTTGGGACACCCTCAAGTGCCAGCATAATGGTAAATTTTGCACACAAAAAAAAAAACTTAAAAAAATAAAACTTACCACAAAAAAAAAATAGGTTTGTTACAGGGACATGAAAACAGAATCACTTCTTTGTCGGTGGCCCCGAATGGCATGGGTTTCACCACTTGTAGTTGGGACCAACATGTTCGCGTTTGGGGATAGAATTTCAAAATAATTAAAAATAACTAAAACCAAAAATTAAGTCATTAAATACAAAAAATCAAACTGCTAAACATAAATTTTGTTTTAAAATTTGTCCAGCAATAAATAATAAATAAAATATTATAACTCATTTATGAAATTAGTAATACCTGTTACAATGTTATATTCACTAGGATTTTTTTATTGCAACTAATACACTTTTATTTATTTATATGTATTCGGAAATAAATATAGAATAAATTAGTGCAATGAGTATTAAATCTTACCAACTACGGACTTTTGGTTTTCAGCTGAAGCAAAAGCGCTTGCAGACAAATTGCACCTGTTTCTTTGGTGCTCCATTCCGGGTTGTCCCTGGTGACAGAGTAAGCACCCGGTTTTACAAGCAATTGGAAAGCGGCTAGGGCCTCTTTGTTTGCTTCTAAAGCAAACGGTTCTTGCAGGCATTGTTGCATCGAAGGACTGAAGGAAACTTGGACATCGTCATGTTTTTGCCCGGTCAGATTATAGAAAGCCATTTGATCTAAAAATCAATTCAATTTTTATATTAAAAACAAATAAATACCATAAAAATAATTCAATAAAATAAAAATAAATAAATTTAATAAAAGAAATATACCTTTTGTAAGCAATTGTCCTTTATCTAAGATGCATCTAATTGTACCTAATTTGGTGGGATAATAAGCAGTGTGCCATTTATCAGTTTGCATATTCCACAAATTTCGCAACGGAAATTTCACCCAGCCTACAATATAAAATTTAAATTATTTCTTTTACAAAAAGCACAAAAAAAAAAACACATACCTATCAAAGATTCATCTTTAAGAGCTTCAACATCTAAAGATTTTGTCTTGTAACAGTTGGTACAGTAGCAAACCGGAGGATCATCGGTGAAAAACTCATCGGGCAACAGAAGCGATTTTTTAAACTTGCAACACTCTTGCAAATACACACAAGGAGTACTTCTAACAGGCGTCGAAGCTGTGGAAATTATTGCTTGCGGCGGCTGCAACTGACTAGTCTCACCGCTACCACAAGCAACTAATGGTAACGACAAATTATTCGGTAAACTTCTACGCTCCTTTTCGCATGCCTCCAAATCAGCCTTTTCAAAGTCGTGCGTGGCAGCCTCTTCAGGTTTCTTCTCCTCCACATCATTGAATATCTTCACTTGAGTACATTGACCGTACAGGTCGAAAACAGCGTAGCAAGGCATGCCCAAAGTGGGCACCCATTGCAATTTATCACAAGCTAGTCCGTTGATAATCAGTTGGATGCCTTCTTGGCACAGCATCACACCAACTGTATCACCTTCTGCCATTGTGGCCAGTCTCTGAGCGTAATGAGATCTTGCCTAAAACAAATTAATCAATTTTTCATTTTTTTTAAACATTCCTTTAACGAAAAACAAAATAAAACATTTTATTAACAATAATAAAGTGGTTACCTTAGTGCCATTAATGGAAATCCAATCATTAGCCAAAATGCAGCAATTCCCTTTGAAGGATAAAGCGGTGACAGGCATAATTATCCTTTCTGGAGCACCGCAAACAATTCCCACCATAATGGACGACGACCATTTCTTATCAAGCTGTTCGATGACCACTTGCACGCCCTGATTAAAACTCAAAGCTGGTTGGGCAATTACAACACCCTGATTATAGCTGGCCACTCTTCGTGCAATAAGTCTATCTGCTTGCAATTCAATATTCCGTCCGTGGTTCTCGTGGAATTCGTATTTAATGGAAACCTCTTCGATGCTCGCATGAGTGGCTTCCTTTTCCTCTTCACCGGCAGACCCCTGATCATCGATTTCAATTGGTAACGTTGCATCAATGACCGCCTGTTCCTGATCGCCCAGCTCCAAACTGTTCTCCAACCGTGCCATATTCAAATGCGCACTAGGAATCTTCTTGCTGACAACTTGAATGCCAGCACAAGTGCCTCTGAGATCTATTACCACATACAAAGACTCGGGCAACTGTGGGAAATTAACAGGCAATTCTTCGCCATTGAGGAACGCTTTAAGTGTCCCGTCTTGCATCCTCAATATTCCAAGTCGGTTTCCAACGCGAAGCCAATGTAACGACGGCGCAAACATTTGCAGCAAACTTTTATTGTGATACAACTCATTGCCGGTTAAATAGCAGGCGTCATCGGGCAAACTGCCTATGGTCTTTTCGCTTGGCTTCGTGGCTGTCACTCCAAAACAAAGAGTGCCGGCTAAGTAACTCTGCAAGTCGCTAATACTAACTTCAAACAATTCGTCCAATTGCAGGCTGTTCTCGCTGTAAACTAAACCTTCAGCGGCATCGCCAATGCGGCGCGCTTCCCTGTTGCAGCCAGATAACTTAACGGTAGCACTGTGGAAAAATTGCGACAGCCTATGTAGGTCCGTTTCTAAATTCGGCGAATGCGAATTGCACGGTGGTAAAGACACAGCAGTGTCCGTTCTTTGGCAACAATCGATTTGGATGGGTTGCACGTTTTGTATCATGGGCGATACGCATGGGATGCTAACTTGGGCACATTGCCCATATAAATCTACAATGGCAAAAGGACTGCTGCAGCTAATAGTGCAGGCAATGCCTTGCGAAACGCCGTCTTTAAAGAATTCCATTTTGTGGTCGCTGGTAAACAGGACACCGATTCTGGAACCCATTACGAGGGAATCCAAATCGCACGGGTAGTTGCTTAAAATGGTACCGCCGTTTTCCATAACGGACGATCCGCTAAGCATCCAGGTGTCCCTAGTTAAATCTGTAGCAGTGCTCGGCAAATCAATTTCATCAGGCCGGATTCCGGTGAGACCCACCTCGATGCTTCCGGACCAACGTTCCACCATGCTGTCGATTACGATTTCGAAAATTTCGCCTTCGCGTAACGGCCTATTGGACAATACAATGGCATCGTTGAATTCGCACAAAGGTTGAGGACGCCATGCCGTAAGACCATTGTTTATTATCATTGAATTGCGTCCGTGAATGTGATGGAATCTCAGATCGCTAGAATAGATAATTTTTAACAATAAAACGTATTATTACTTGTTGCAAATTAAAAATTACAAATTTGAAGAATCATAAGTTGTAACTTGCCTGTAAAGAGTTGTATTTGAAAGACTGGAATTGATAGTATCAGGTGAGCCATAATCAAAAGCATCAACAATTGTTGCTTCCACCGCTTGTCCGTACAAATCAATGACGCCGTAAACCCTTTCAGGAACATTTGAAGCGGCCGCCCCTTGGTCAACTCCATTCACGAAGAAATGCAGCAACCCATAGTCTTTTCTAACAACACCAACTCTGTCACCCACTTGGAGTCTATCAAGATTAACTCCATATTGCTCCAAAACCGTAGTTCCATTGTGCATTATTCCGCTGCCGGTCATCATCCAAGTACCGGACCTAACATTGGTCATTGTAAAAGGAAATTCAAGATCAGTTGGACTATGAGTGGTCACTCCAATTTCGATAGATCCAGCCCATTTGGTAACAACACGATCCAACCGGACTTCAAACATTTCGCCGGACTTCAAAGGTCTGGTCGTCAAAACAACACCATTATTGAAATCATCAGCAGCATTGGGTCTGTGAGCAGTTCTTCCATTGTTGATGACCTGTGCATGGCTCCCACAATTAGGATGGAATGTCAATCTATCATAGTAATCAAGAGGGACTTGTGTTTCAGGTAAAGACAATTGTTGGTCGCGCGTATTGCGACGCGTCATCAAATTTTGCTCCTCGCGTTCATCGCGCTCTACTATTGACACCTTTATGGTCATTCCATATAAATCGATGACGCCCCATACTGTGGATGGAACTCTTTGAGCTGCTTCGCCTTGATCTAAACCATTGATGAAATAATGTAGGTTTCCATCGGATTTGCGCATCATTCCAACGCGATCTCCCTCGCTTAGTTCATCTAAATTGAAGTCTCCGTACTCTCTTCGGGTGCCTTTACCGTTTGTTAGGATGCCGCAGCCGGACATCATTATAGTTCCGCTTCGCATATTAGTCATCGTTGCTGGGAACACCAAAGTTGTTGGATTATGTGTCGTTATTCCCATCTAAAAATATATTTTTTTAGTTCAATTTAATTAAAGTTAAAAAATAGTATTTAAATTACTTCAATACTTCCGGACCATTTTTCTACCAGTCTATCGATGCGGATTTCAAACAATTCGTTATCTCGCAACGGCCTATGAGTCATAACGACACCGTTATTAAATTCGTCCAAAGGTCTCCGGCGTTCTGCCGACCTATGGCCGTTCGATAATTTAATTAGCGAGCCGCACCGCTCGTGAAACCGCAATTTATCCGGTTTCGGCAATTCCTCCGGCAACGTCAGACTAACATTCATGTCCATTCTAATGTCCAAACTGTTGCTGCTGCTTAAACTCAGCTCGCTAATATCACCGCCGAGAGTTACATTCAAAATATCGTTTTCAATGGCCAACACTGAGCTGCCGCTCATGCATTCATCATTGTTGTGTTCCCTCAAAGCTGGAGAAGTGATGGTTACCTGTACACAATTGCCATACAGGTCTACAAGTCCGTAGACTACAGAAGGCAATCCTCTGAAGGCAACCCCTTGGGATTCTCCATTTACATAAAATATCAGATCTCCATCTGAGGTTTTCACAAGACCAACACGATCATCTTGACTTAGAGTGTCTAAATCTACACCATAATGTTCATTAACTGTTACTCCATCCTTTGCAATTGAATATCCTGACATTAACTGAAAATATTACATCATTAATAGCATTATAAGACTTTATAAGACAAAAGATACAAACCCATGAGCCATGGTTGAGTCTAAATGCACAATGAGGGAACTCAAAACTTGATGGTTCTATATCAGTTACACCAATCTCAAGACTACCGGTCCATGAGTTAACTTTCTCATCTATTTTGATCTCAAAAAGGACATCATTAGGGATTGGTTCAGCGGTAACAACCACACCATGATCAAAATTTCCTTTGCTTCTAATAGCAGTGCAGTTTTCATTTACAAGAGTGATCCTCTGACCGCAACGGAAATGAAAATATGCCATATTATGTCTGCATCATTTTTCCTTTTTTGATAAAAACCTAAAACAAAAGTGAATTAGATTTTCAGCTGATTTTTTAGTTTTGTTTTTACTTGCCAGTTGCCACACGAAGAAAATCAAACGTAAATTGAATGCATTTTCGGTTTGCAATAAAACAGTGATGTGAGTTTTAAGTAATTTAACAAATTGCACTGGTAATTTGTTGTTATTTCTTGTATTTTCTTAAAAAATACCAATATAAATAATATCAACAAAATCTAATTGTAAATTTCTGGTGATATCTAGATACATATGCATGGATACCAACAATAAAAGCCACATATTAAAGCTCAGGCAAAAAGCTCTCCATTAAAATACCACTTGATAAGCGTACCAACTGAAACGCCAGAAACAGCACTAAACCATTGCCAAAACAAAAAATGTCAGAAATGTAGGTTAGTTAATGAAAACGACGATGATGATAATAATAGAAAAATTTTATATTGTAAATGCGTGTGGTCGAGATAAAACCGAGCAGTAAATCAGTTACTGCCGCACGAACAAAACCAGCAGCCAGCGGAGAATCGTAGCGCAGTATGTATTGAACGCGCAATGTGTGCCGAAAGAAATAGCGTCCAGTGTTGGGACGAGTCGGATGTTGGTGAATGGGCGACCCGCGAGGGCCTCTCCGAGAGGGCCCGTCTTCTGCTGCACAACGAGCAAGTGACGGGCAAGTGTCTGCTGGCCCTGAACGATTCGGACTTCCAAACGGAGCCGCTTTGCCGGCTCTACTTGAACGACCGCAAGTCACTGTACATTTCCGTGCGGACGCTACAACGTGAGAACCACAGTGCCCTTCTGGATCTGGGCCTGCTGGAAATTCCGCCCGTGCACGTGTACAATCAGTCCATAAAGCAAGACAGCGATTACTGTGATTCGGACCGAGTGTCTCCTCCGGCCTCCGACGACGGCCGTCCGCAGCGACTGCGACCCGAAATATGGAAAGCCTTTCTGAGCTTCTGCTACGTGGTGTTCGTCACCTGGATCACCGCCTTCGTGATGGTCATAGTGCACGACCGAGTACCTGATATGAAGAAGTACCCGCCGCTGCCCGATATCTTCCTCGACAACGTGCCGCACATTCCATGGGCTTTCGATATGTGCGAAGTCACTGGCACATTTCTCTTTACCATTTGGATGATTGTCCTGCTATTCCATAAGCATAGGTAAGTTCCGTTTCTGCTGAATTCAGACGCGGTGCAATTACGGAGCAATGTAGTATTGTAACGGTTCTTTTGCGAGCTCGAGGTCACTTGACAAAGAGACCACTTTAAAGTTTTAAATATCCATTGCATTTGCAGATTGATTGATTTGCAGAAAGTAGAATTTTTTTTCAGTTTTCCATAGGTTCAAAGTTCAGCATCTGATAATAATGAACAAAATGAATATCTCAAAGTCACTGATTGATTACAATAATGCAATAATGATGGAAATAGACTTTATTGTAGTTACTCAGTGAGTCAAGCAGATTTCTCATTTCTAACATTTAAAATAATTGAAACAAAGAAACTGTTGATGGAGAACAAGATGAATCAACATTGTTTGATAGCGTTTTGTTGTTCATTAGCTAGGCTCTTATAATGAGCGATCAAAATGCAAATTCGTTTGCGTCCGCATCGAAAAGCGACCCTAATTCTACGTTTGTGTTCACAACAATAATTTGTTTTTGCGTTATTATTGTTTAAAGCAAGCTCGTGTTGCTTGTTTGCTGGTTCGGGTTGGCTAATTTTGCGTTGTTGGCGTAGGTTAATTGTTTTTTAAAGCGCTTTTTACGCTTCATTTGCACAATATAATTAAACAAGAAAATATATTGGGTCATTGTTTTTTCTTTTTTATTATAAATTATAATATTTTACTTACTTTTAAAAGTTTGAAATTGATTTTTATATATTTTTTAATTGCTTAATTAATTAATTAGATTTTGATATTATAGTGTGCAATTGTTTGTTAATTAAATATTTCGGTTTATCAAAAAAATTAAAAAAAAAGCAAGGAGTAAAGTTCTTTTTAGGATGAACTTGGATGTGGAATCGCACTTGCGTTTTATTAATTTAATGGCTAATTATATTTTTATTTTTTATTAACTTGAATTCCAATTTTCCAAATTTCCATATTAAAAAAAAATGTTGCAAATTACAACAAAATAATTTTTACTTGAAAAAATCCACCTGATTGATTGATTGATCAAATAATTTAAAGTAAATTTTATCAAAAGTAAATAATTCTTATCGATGATAAATTATTTCTATTAAATTTCTACTTTCTAGGTACTTGTAGAGTTTAAATTGTTTGAATTTAACAGAAAGCAACCTTTGCTACTTTAATTTTCATTTTAAATTGTCAATATGAATGTTTATTTTTTGATAAAATTAAACAAACAATAGGAAATATTAAAAAAATCTATTTGATTTATGATAAATATTGAATTAAACCGTTTTTTTTAAATTATAATAATATAAACAAAATTAAAATTTTTCATTTTGTTAAAAGCAGCAATGGGATTATTTAAATTCATTTTTCAAGTACAAAACTATGAGATCCATAAGTTTAAATACAATTAACAAAAAATAAATAAAATGATAAAAACATTTAAAAAAAATAAATGACGCTCGTGTAATGAAAAATAAAAGCTATCAGATATTCGATCGAGGATCGAAAAATATTGACTTTTTGTTTTTACGTAATTCGAATCTCGCAAAGTATATTACGTTTTTAGAATTCATTTCGCGACTCGTGTAGATTGTTTAATTAAACTGATGCTTAAAGTATACACACAAATAGATAACTTTGTCAATTCGTCATTGAATTTTGAAATAACACACCAACAACGAATTGTTTTTTTTTTACTTTTGGAAACTATTTTAAGGATTGCGTTATATTAATTTTAATATTTTAAATTTAGATTGGTTGCTGCGTGTACCGTTAATTGTTTTTTTTTTTTGCGAACTGCGAGTAATTTTAATTTATAGCTTTTGGCATTTGTGGCGTTAGATTTGCGTGTTTTACGTGGTCGTTTCGAATCTGTTTACAGGTTTATACTGTTGCGCCGGTTCTTCGCATTGTCCGGCACCGTCTTCTTGCTGCGATGCGTAACGATGCTGATTACGTCGCTGAGTGTGCCCGGCGCGCACTTGCAATGCGAGCCCCGCAACTATACCATTCAAGGTACGAAATTTGAACATTTGCGATTCAAAATATCGCAAGCGTATTTCATATGGCGGGGTGCAGGTATGTCGATCCAAGGGGTGCGCACCTGCGGAGATTACATGTTCAGCGGGCACACTGTCGCCCTAACCATGCTCAACTTTTTCATTACTGAATGTAAGTACTTTTACCACCTATACTTTTTTTTTGTACATTTGTTATTCTAAAGTACCAGTTGAATTTGTTAAAACGTTTTATTGGTCAGTGGGTCAAGTTTTAAATATACCGTTCGGGTTGGTCAAGCGCCAATATTGTCGCAGCTAAAATGAATCACTTAATTGTGCTCTCTTTTTTTTATGTTTAGATCTAATTTTTTGGGAAAAAAATTTGGAATTTTTTTGTCAATTAATTTTTGTTTAAGTAATGATTAAGAAATCAATTTTTTAAATGTTATTTTTTTATGTAAGAAGTAAAAAATGGCATTTAAAAAATTGTATATCTGGAATTTTTTTCTCGTAATAGTTTTTTTTTTAAGCACATTTTGAATGATAACGTTTTTAGTGGAATTTTTTAACTTTGTAAATACTAAACGTTCAGAAATTTTAAATTAATTACTTTGGAAAGTTTTTTTTATGGACATTTTGAATGATAAAGTTTCCAATGAATTTTTTAGAATGCATTGGAAATTTTAAATTCATTCTTTCTAAGAATAAAAGAAAAAATAAAACGTTTTGGCTTTTACTGATTTACTGCCTATAAAAGAATTAATAATTTGCCATTTTAAATTATTCCCCACTTTAATGGAATTTAATTTGTAATCGATTTAAGTGCCGGAAAAAAATTACAGTAGATTTCATTTTTCCTAAACGTTTACAAATTACATCGATTTATCGATTACATTTCCATTAAAAAATAAATAAATTAAAAAAGAAAAACTAAAAAGTTTTAATGAATATTTTTAGATACTCCGCGGCATCTGTATTTCCTGCACACGCTCACGTGGATCATGAACATGTTCGGCATCTTCTTCATCCTGGCCGCCCACGAGCACTACTCGATCGACGTCTTCGTGGCCTTCTACATAACCAGTCGCCTGTTCCTCTACTATCACACGCTGTCCAACAATCAGGCGCTGATGCAGCGCGACTCGACGCGGACGCGCATCTGGTTCCCGCTCTTCTCCTACTTCGAGTCCGCCGTCGACGGCATCGTTCCCAACGAGTTCGAAACGCCCGGCGAGATCGTCGCCAATCTGTTTTGCTTTTGCCGGACGCGGCTGAACGTCCACAAAATCTACGACGGCATGTGTCGCATGTGGAACAATCAGAGCGACGACGAACGAACGGAAATTTTACAGTGCACATCGGATTCGTCGTCGCATGCACTCAGCAGAAAGACGCAATAACAGTATCGTTTCTAGTGAAAAAAAAAGCAAAAAGTTTTGCAAAGCAAGGGCAAAAGTACCAAAAACGTGATGAGTTTTATGTTTTTTTTTTTAGCAAATTAGATAGGAAATTATTATCGTTGTCAAAGAGGAACGCGTGCGTTTCGCAAACTGCCAAAGGAAATTGTTTTGTTTGTACGTATGAGTGTTTCAAATGCCAAAAATAATGTTTAAAAACGGCGGGTTCGTTAAAAGTTGTGCTCATTTTGTTTTACGTTGTTTTTAAAATGAAATTTGTAGATATTTTTTTAAGAAGAAATGAACAAATAGGTGGATTTTACTGATAAATGGACCACTAAGTCAGTATTATAAAACCAGCTCATTGTAAATGAGCTTAAAGTATAATGTATCATGTTAAACTATTGCTTTATGATTTAAAAAGTCAAAAATTAATTGAAAACAAAATGAGCATTACTGCAAAAAAGAGAAACAGCCCAACAAAATCGTCGCACAAAAGCTATTTCCAAATATATTCTTTGTCGTGAGATTCTATTAGCGAAATTGTTCTACCAGTAAATTTATAAGATGTTTACATCGTTAAGTTAGCCTTTTAAATGTAATTAATCTAGTGATAAAAGATTGATATTTTTACAAATTAAAAAAATTGTAACATAAGTACATAATATTATATAATTTATTGTTGATATTATTATCAAATAAATATTTTCATATTACCGCTAGTTTTTCGCCGTTAATTTCGCAACACTTGCACAGCAGACCATCCAAAAGTGCACGGAAACAGCATTCACCACTTTATTAGGAAATGCAATAAGGCCTTCGAAAGGGAACAAATTGTATTTTAAATCTACTATGAACACTGGCACGTGGCGGTAATAGACAGTCGTGAATAATATCAAAAGTGATATGAGCACTTGAGGACCGTAATTCAGGGCCATGTTTAGATGGTAGTTTTCCACGCTTTTCTTCTCGCGATTCTCTTTCAGCTTCTCATTGATTTTGATGATTTTCCTTTGATTCTTTGAATATTTCACGAAATCTCTGCTTATGCTTAGAGTTTTCAATTCGTCTTTTAAAGCATTTTGCTCGCTCACCAGTTGCTGGTCTTCAAATGATAGTCTATTAAATAACTTGAGCAGCTGAAATTTTTGGAAATTGTTGTTTTGTTTTGGTTTTTAGAAAATTGCTTACTAGTTTACTAAGAAGCGATGCGTGGACTCCCATGAAGCTCAGAATTGTTGCGAAGATTAATAAGAACATTGTACGTGCCTAATTTAATATCAAACTGCACTATTTTATATTATTTGCATTAATTTACATTATTAAATTTTAATTAAAGCTAAAGCCTGACTTTGCAATTTTTTTGTGGTTATGTTAATTGCACCTGTTTCACTGTCAAGGGCATTAAAGGCCCCCAGCATTTTGACATCACATTGCTTTTCCGGGTGCTTTTGTTTTGCATTAGCAATTTATAAAGAAAGCGAGAAAAGTAATTAATTAGGTTTTAAGGAATATATTTTGTTTTTAGTACTTGTGGTTTATGTGAGATAAAATGTCCGATGATAACTCTTGGAGAACTCCCAGTTTTCGCCAAAATGTGGTGCAGAAAATGTAAGGTTATAATTTTGTTTTGAAACCACAAACTTTAATTTATTTTCTGTTTTTCATGCAGTGATGAAGCCATTCGGCAATCAGGAATGTCCATGTCTCGTAACAGTGTCGAAATGGAGAACCACGTCTTCCAAAAGGCGAAGACCAAGGAAGAATACTTGGGCTTTGTTGCAAGGCTAATTCTGCATGTCCGAGAAATGAGTAAGTTTACAGAAAACCACAATTCAGTTATAACAATGAATTATTTTTCCAGACACAAAGAAAGGTGCCGGCATGAATCCAGGTGGTGGTCAAGGAGGTCCAGGCATGCAGGACCCAATAAATGCCTTGCAAAATCTGGCAGGACAGGGAACCAGAGGCAACCAAATGATGGGCATGGGACAACAGTTTGGTAATATGCCTCCGCAGCAGCAAGGGCCTCCAAATTCAGCAAACATGCTGCTCAGAGGTCCAAATCAGATGGGCAATATGCCGGGACCAGGTGGGATGCCTCCCAGAATGCCAATGGGCATGGGCCCCAATGCAGGCAACATGCCCAATCAGATGCCTCCTCAAATGCAGAATCCCGGCATGAACCAGATGCCGAATCAAATGCAGAACATGTCCAGTCAAATGCAAAATATGTCCAACCAGATGCAAACGATGCCGAATCAAATGCCAGGGCAAATGGCACCGCAGATGGGCACGTCGCCGCAAATGCAGGCCAACATGATGGGACAAATGCCCATCCAGAGGAAACCGGATTTAATGATGACGGCACCGGGGAACGCTTTTCCCCGAAGCCAAGCGCCCAACCAATTTCCTCAGCAGAGTCCCACGCAATCCGTCCAGTCTCCTGCCGGAATGGGCGGAGGCCCTCCATCGGCAATGGTGGCTTCACCGGCATTAGCCCCGTCACCCAGTTCGCAGATTAACATGATGGCTTCGCAGAGGTCGGTGGGAATGGCGCCCAGTCCTTCCAGCAGTTTGAATACTCCCGGCCAGCCCAATCAGAGTCCTATGGGAATGCAAGACGAGGCTGCCTACAGGGAGAAAGTGCGTCAGTTGAGCAAGTACATCGAACCGTTGACGAAAATGATTGCTAGAATGGGCAACGATGGCG
The DNA here is from genome assembly GCA_030556065.1 of Holobus sp. GC000080. NCBI lineage: Eukaryota > Metazoa > Arthropoda > Insecta > Coleoptera > Staphylinidae > Holobus > Holobus sp. GC000080. Next base: position 51,030 of record JASKGO010001528.1, read on the forward strand.
AACGTATAATTTTATTTAATTATTATTTTTGGTTTTATTGTAAAAAATGGTGTTTTAGATATGGAAAAGACAAGTAAAATGAAGAAACTACTGGAAATCCTGTCGAATCCTTCGCAGAGGATGCCGTTGGATACGTTACTGAAGTGCGAGCGCGTGCTGGAAAAACTGGACTTCAAAAGAGGCGACGGGAGCGTTCCTGCTCCTCCCAGTTCTTCGCTGAAAGAACACCACGCCTTTAATAGTTTAGTTGAAGTCATTAACCATAATCTTCAGTCGCCGGTCATTAACCACACGCTTGAACGGACATTTGGACCTACCTTGGATGCATTATTCAGTCCTGAGATCAAGTAAGTTAAAGTTTTTGATCAGTTTTTAATTTAGGATTTTTTTTTTGTAAAAATCTAGTAGGTTTTTAGACAATAGAAAACTTTTTAAATTATTTTATTTAGTTCAATTTTTTAATTTATTTTTCATTCACTGGAAAAACAAGTTTATTAAAAATTTTATAATAAAGTTAATGAATTTAGAAATTTATAATTATTATATTACATAATTCAGGATTTTTTACATTATTTCATAAAAAAAAAAAACGATTTAGTCAAATGAAAAGTTAATATTCATCAAAAATTTATCACTTAAATCCCTATTACATTTTATTGAGAAAAAAAATTTATATCAAAACAAATTTCAATATTTTAAAGTAAATGAAATTTTAATGGTCTTCAATCTTCATAAATCACTTTTATTTTTAAACAAAATTAGAAAAATATTTATTCTTGCAGATTGGTACCACCGTTAAAACGAGCAAAAATCGAAGAGACGCCAGGCGAAATACCGGATGTACTTCAAGGGGAAATAGCACGTCTAGATACCCGTTTCAAAGTCTCCATAAATCCGAACCAACAGCCGGGTTCGAAAACAATTCAGTTGATTTGTTGGCTGGACGACAAGAACCTTCCCTGTGTCCCACCGGTTTCCCTCACGGTACCAGAAGACTATCCCGTCTCATCTCCAAAATGCCACATGGCGCCTCACGAATACAACGCGACGCAATTCCTTTCAGCAGTTCAGTCGGCCCTTTTAGCGCGCATTAAAAAGCTGCCGAAACATTTCTCGGTGTCGCAATTATTGGACACGTGGGAGATGAGTGTCCGGCAGGCATCGGCCCCATCGCATGTCTCTGTCTGCGCCACCACCCTGCTAATGGGACTGTAAAATGAAAATGTAAATTATTAATTAGGCCGCATCGAAAAGTAGCTGGTCGGTCAATTTAGGTTTAGGGCGTCCCAATAATTGTCCGATGCGTACGTTGTATTAAATATAGTGTCCTCGGGGCGACACGATAAATAGATAAGTGTTTTTCAGCGGAGGCATAATAAAATATGGAAATTGTTGTAATGGAAGAGTAACCAAGCAACTGTTAAAGGAATACGCGAAGCTCGCATCCTTCCTGTAACACGGTACGTACTGTATTTAATTGTAATACGCGCACTGGACTTTCCCAGTTCGCGTTTGTCGTCGATAGGACAAGGGACAACGTAAATTATTCATAGAAATTAAACAAGTACGTTGTTGCATGCAAAGTTTTGTATTGAAAGCCCGAAGCGTAGCTAGGAAAGTGACGAAAAGACACGCGAACAAAAATTAGATTTATTGAATTGAAAAACCGTGTAGTCTTTTTTTTTACTCTGCGATTTCCAGTAAGTAAGTTTTCTTTTGTAATTTTGTACTGTTTACAATTTACAATTTCTAAGGAGCTTTTACGTTTGCTGTAATTGTTTCTTTTTTTTTTTGCGCATCTGTTTGGTTCGCACGGGCTTTTTTAAATGTTGGACAATAGATGTAATGATGATCAATCAATTTTATCGGTTAGTAGCTTCTTTCTGAATACAATGAGCGAAATAAGTGAAGCCCTTGTGGAAATTCGATCGAAAGTTTCAAGGGAATGAGAAAACAAGTAATAGTTTAGTCTTTTATTTATTTATGAAGCTGTAAAGTGTAAAAGCAATTTATAAACTATTTTAAAACAAAGTTTGAATTTATTTGGATTATGAGTAGTTATTTTTTATTCCTTTTTGTAATTTTAATGTAGTGATAGCATATTTTATTATTAAACTTTTTCATTTTGTTGCTTTTTTTTAAATTTTGGTTCCTTTTTTTTGTATAAAAAAATGTTTTTTTTTTATTGTTTATTTTATTTATTCACTCGATTTGCTTATTAGAAACATAATTATTTTGAAAATACAATTTTATTTTGCAAACCAAAAGCTTTAAAATATAATGTTTTGGTTCAAAAATATTATTTATTCATTTGTTATATTATTTATATTATTTTATTGCCCTTTTAAATTTAAATTAAATGATTAAATTGAAAATTAAACTAATTAATTTACTTTGCAACTTTTTAAAAATGATTTTTTGATTATTTTTTAATAAAAATTTGACATTAGAAAAAGCTAAAAAGCATTTATCTTCAAACAAAAAAAAAAGATTATCGATTTCCTCGACCTATTTACTGAAATCCTAAAAAAACTTTACTTATTTTGAAATTACTTAATCTTTTTTTAACAATCAAAAAAGTAATATTAAAAATGATTATTTAATATTTTATTGTTACGTTACGTATTATTTTTCTATCCATTAAAAAATAATTTGCAGAAAAATATTGTAAAAAAATAATTCTATGTATTTTTTTATATATAAATTGAATTAAAATTAAATAAATTTAATTAAACATATGAAAAAAAATAATAATTCAAATATTTAATCACAAAATTAATTAATTGTAATTTCAGACTATCGGAAAATATTATAAAAAAGCTCAAAGAAACCAATGAATAAATTACTATTTGAACTCTTTGTTGTAGAGAGTTCATATTGGAAAACCGATTATTTGAAAAGTCTCAAATAGATTTTTACATAAAAGTGCGTTCAACTGTAAATTTACTATCAATAATAAAATGCATCATATATGGGTTCTTATCCTTTTGTTATTTATTTCATACATAAATTTAAAAAAATCAATTAATCAATAACACTTTACACTTTTTTATTTTCCACCCATCAGTTTTATATAATAATTGAAACTGTTTTTTTTTGTTATATTTAAAAATAATTTAAAATTATTTGAAAATTTATTAAAAATTAAATTATAATTTTATTTAATTATCTAATTAAGATTTTACCGTTTTACGTAATTTAGAAATAAAAATAATAAAGAAATGCGTGCCAATGATTGTTTTTGGAGGCGGCGAACTATTGAAATTCTATAAATAATTTCCAGTTGTTTAATTTTAGATAACTTCAAACAGTTTCATTTACTTATAACATTTAGATTTTTTATTTTTATCTAAAAACAAAAAGTTAAATATTTTTTGGTAGCTTTAGTTAATTATAATAATTATTTAAAACGTCGTTTTAGTTAATTAGTCGCGGCTCATTTGCAAGCGAAATTGCGTGACGCATCCCAAGGTACTTACTTAATTTAAAAATGTAATTAAATATATAGGTGAAGTTCCTAAAAACCAAATTACAAAGCCCATCCTTAAATTTTTCTACTCCACTGCTATAAATTACAGTCCTTTGAGAATTATTAGACATATTGCATATCGTAATAATAATGTAA
>JASKGO010001529.1:0-32164 GCA_030556065.1 Holobus sp. GC000080
AGAGTTGCCCTCCTGGAAAATTCTGATCGATTTTCTTTGGGAAAACGCCAAAAAACCATAGAAGAAAAAATTGATTATGCTCAAAATGAGTCTTAAAGATTTTTACCGGTAATGTTCTGAGTTATTGCGGTCGATGTACCCAAGGGACCCCTATTGACGAATTGTTTGGGAAAACTATAAGGGCTAGAAAAATGATTTTTCCGTCAGAATGTGACAAAAAATTAATTACTTAATGGAAAAATTCAGCATTAAGATTGAGCAAGCATTTAATTTAAAAAAAAAAATTAAAAAGTGGTTTCTTGGGTTCGGACTTTTTGTACTCTTTCATTAATAACTTTTGCATTTATAACGATAGAATAGTCATTAGCTCAAAAATGCAAGCTGATTAAATTCTCTACCGGAATCATGCAAAAAGTTGCTGATTTTCGGTAGAATTCCTGAGGAAAATTGAATTTATAAAAATCCCATGTTTTTCCCACGTAGAGGAATTCAATCGGACGACATCTGAGTTTTAAAAACTTAATTAAATTATTAAGTTCATACACAATTTCTACATTATCAATAATATTTCTAGAATTAATCAATTTAATTGATTTTCTTTGTTAATTAGAACTGAATTACATTTCAATTAATATGCAAAGTGAAAACAACGGATGATTTAATTAAAAATCAATGATATTTTTAAATGTAAACAAACCCTTGATTTTTCATATAATAATCTGTAAGGTTTCCCTAGAAATCTTAAAGCTTTTTTTAATTACTTTTAAATGTTTTTAAGTGGAATAAAGACTTGATACCTTAAGATAATTAATTAATCTAATAAACAAATAAAATTAAAAGCAAAAAATTTATTACCATCAGTCTATTAATTTAGATTTTAAAAACAAAAATTACTAAGAGGTCTTTTTGTAGCAAATCAATATTATTCAGACGAAAACAATGGATTTTCAGATGTTACAATACAATTACAATATTCATTATTCAAATTAATTTAAAAATTCAAATTTCTACTTTATAATTAAACAATTTTAAGAAAAAAAAAAATCAATTATTTGTAGCTTTATTATCAGGCTCCTTCTTCTCTTCGCCCTCTAAAAATTTATCCCAATTGTCCAGCCGCTGATTAATTTCCGAATCCGTCTCGGCAATCTTAAACTTGGTCTTTCCATCCCAGATTTCAGCAGTGATCTGCCTCTTGCTAAACCACCGATTGTTCAACAGTTGCACACAAGCAGTGGCGCACTCAGCATCTTGCATATTAATCTGAGCGACCCCCTCCGGATGTCTATCGTAAATAATAACTTTCCTAACTTCGCCGCTCTTACAGCACTCTTCCCGTAAATCTTCTTGCAATTCCAAAATCAGTCCGACGTCTTCGTCGAACATTTTCGGGTCGAATAAATTCTTCAAAATCACGCAACGCTCGTGCTTCGCAGGCTCGCCGCGTTTCCTCTCCGGCCGCCAATCGAACAACTTCTCCTGCTGCTTCTTAATCTTCTCCTTCTCCTTCCTCTTCTTCGTTTTCGGCTTCAATTTCGGATCGTAGCTGCCCTTCATTTGAAACTTGGCCAATTCAGCATGCAGTTTCCTCCCTCGGAATTCCAATCCGTCGAGCAATTTCAAAGCCAGATCGACACTTTCGCGTCTTATGAAGGTGCAAATTGCATCTCCTTTCAGCTCCTTGTTTTCCCGGTCCATGTAAAGCTTAATTTTCAATTTGTTGGTGTTTATGTCGCGCATTATAATACCGTACTTCGACATCAGTTCAGCGAATTCATCTTCGGTGATATCCTGAGGTAAATTGCTTACGTAAACCTTTGTATTGCGCGACTCGTCCATTTCAAACCAAGCTGGTTCTGATGGTTTTCTTTTAATGCCAGCTGCAGCATTACTCTCGGCTTCTTTCACTTCCTTTTTAGCAGCCACAGGCTTAGGATCTTCAGACTGGTCCTTAATATTTTTATAATCATCTGTAAAGCCGTAATTCATTTGATATTGTGCCAAAAAGTCGTCGTTTATCTTTGGAAACCATGCTTCTTTTTCCTTATCCCAGAAATACTTTATTCCATCAGCATCCGTGTACGTATGAGTGTCATCTTCGAATCCATACTGATTATGGGGAACCCATTCGGATTTTTCACCATCCCATTTGTATTTGTAATTGGTTTTTGGATCAGTATAAATTGCAATTTCACCTTCGTAGCTCACATTTTTTGCATCATATTCTGTGGCTGCCACAGATGATTCACTTGATTTTCCTTCTGAATTACAAAAAATATATTTGACTACCAATTAAATAAGCACAAAAAATCGTTATATTTACCTTTATTAGTTGAAGTTTCCTCAAGTTTTGTTTCATCTTCAGCATCTTCTGTGGTTTCTATTTCATCTTCCCTGACCTTTCCACCAGTAGATTTTTCTACTTCTACCCCACTATCATCAGCCATGGCTTTAAATCAATGTTTCCTTAAACTTTCACACATAAAAAATTACATTTCGCTTAAATATTAAGAGAAAATCAACTCGTAAAACTCGTCGTCAAGCAAACCACTAATTTTTAGGTTATGTTTTCAGAGATCGGGCGGAAAATCGTCGCCAGGGGGCGCGGGAAGCGACCTCCCGACTCCCACCCGGTCAATCGGGATGTGTCAGTTTTCCAGCAACGTTCGCAGCGAGCGGTCTGTTTTTGACGTCTCAAAATCCAATAACTGTGTTGTGTTGAAGAAGTGTGTGTACGTTTTCTCGAACAAAAAACAAGTGTTCATCAGATTTACCATGGAAATATTCCAGATGATAAGCATTAAGATGAATGAATAATCGGCAGTGGAAGATCGGGCAACCTACAATTGCAATCGGTGGCTTGCGTGCACCATTTTCCAACTACTACTACTGGTAGAATCCCAAGCCAGCCAGAGCAGAGAACAGTAAATGCATTTTGTTCCTTCTTCGACATGATTTGAGTGGCGCACCGCATTCGGGACCATCTTTCTTGCCGAGGTAAGCAAATATCAACAGCATTTATTCGATAACAATGCACGGATTCGTCGTATTAATGTGGGAAACATTAACGCCCCTATGTACACACTACTCTGTTAGTGTGTTTTGTATTTATAAACATGTGTGTGTGTGTGTGTGTGTTGGTGCTCGATTCCGTGCAATTCACGGAACATGGAACAGGGACATAGTACATGTCACTTTGTATTATTTATTCAGTATTATTGAAACAAATTGAAATCTATAGTGGGTACTAAGTGTGTGTGTGTGTAAATCTACCCCGTGATTCCAAAAGGGTTCAAATTGAATTTTCCATGTGTGTGTACTGTGTGTACAGATTCCGCCCACTCTCTTGTTATTATTATTATTATTATAATCTGGAATAATGAATGGGGAAAAAGTGGAATGAAAGAACCTGCTGATGATTGTTAACTGCATTGATAATGGAAAAAAGTCCATTTTTTGTTTTTCATTTTGCAGTGGTGTGCTGTTTACAGGTGGCTAAGGGTTGTCAATGGTAACTATCGAATTTGTTGATTTTTGTTTTTCCAAAGATATCAATATTTTGTTTGCTGTTGAACTATATAATAATCATTATGTAAATACATCTTTTGTGTGTGTGCTGACTGTTGTGTGTGTATGTTGTGTGCATTATTAATAAATTAAGTAGAGACTAGAGACAATGTGTCCGCTGTTGGGTGTCTTGGACTTGGAGAACTGCCCAGCACGTTGGTCGTTGTGTGTTGGTTGTATTTTGGTTTGGTTTGGTTTGGTTGGCAAGGAGGAACGCGTCGGGGCATTTCGAAAAGCGATTATTATGTTAATTTAATCGAACTGCCGCAACCGTTTTAATTGCTCAATATAATCGCTTGAATAATGTTGCTGTACGTACGTACGTACGTACGTCTTGAGAGAAACAAAGCGCAGGAATCCGGAGGCAGAGTGCTAAAACGACCACATTATTCCTTGCTGCTGCTGCTGCTGGTTAATTGCCCCATTTGCCATTGAAATAAGTGGCTTAATACTATGCAGAGATAGATAATGTACAGGATAATTCAGAAAACAAAAGTTTGGCAGAGAAAACAATGATTTACAAAGGTAGCTAGATATGAAAATTAAAATTTATTCTCTTTGTTTAATTATTAAGAAATGAAATAAGTATTTTCATTTTTGTGAGTTTAGTAAGGTAGGGTTTTCATTTTTAAATTGTAGTATTTGAAAATTCGTAATTTTATAGACTTTTTAATAAAGTTTTAGAAGAATTTTCCTGTTGGCAAAAAGTTGGAAACTGAAGCAACCTGTATAAAAAATAGACAATAGGAAAAATTAAAAAAAAAAACATGCAGGACAATTCAAAAAACAAAATTCTGTCAAGGAAAACAATGGTTTAATGGTTTTCAAAGGCAATTAGATCTGAAAATTAATATTTTTTTTTAAATAGTAAAAAAAAAGGAATAGATTATCAAAGAATTCAATTAAGTAAGGTAAGATTTTTTTTCAATTAAATTATAGTAGAAGTTTTTAAAAGAAATTTATGAAAAGACTGTCAATTAATTTATTAGAAGAATTTCCCAATTGGAAAAACTTGGTAAGTAAAACTAAAACAACCTGTATAAAGAATTCCTCCATAATAAAATTTAATGGGTGTGTTTATTAAATTGTTAAAAACTGTACTGAACCATTTTAGGAAAAACACAAAAAAAAAGCTTTTTCGTCAGTCATTCAGTTGTTTATTTCTACTAGAAATAAATTAAATCTTTTTTTTTTTTTTAATAACAAAATTGATTTATAATTCCTTTTTCTTGTGCACTGCTGGTAAAGTGGGATGCCGGCTCTGTGCCCACCGTAATTCGCTTTTAATCCGGCCGATATATTTAGAATTATCGGGACGTTAATTTACGCATTTCTCTAGACGCCGCAGGGATCCGAAAATAAAACTGCGCCAAGGACAGCGGCATCCTCTGTTCCTTCTGGCCAGAGAGACCGGAGGCTGAGAGACTGTGCTGTGTGTTTGTGAGAGTATGAATGTATTTGAAAGAATCCATAGCCGGTCACTTCCGGTGCGTCTCCAGCAAGAGCAGCAGCAGTCCCCCTGAGCGCCACGACGCTCCAATCGCTGCTCTATCTGTCTCTTTCTTTGAAATCTTTGCTTTTAAATGCTTCGCCGCCTCTAAAATTAGCATTGATTGGTGGGTCATTTTATTGGATAAGTGTGTTACGCTTTTGCTTACTTAATTTTTTTTACTTATTTTTTTTGTGTGTAATTTTTTGTAGTATTTATTTAGTTTGGAAATTGTTTTTTTTTTTTCTGTCTTAAACGGTAGTTTGAATTTGAAATTTTAACAGTTTGGAGTAAAAATTATTTGATTTTTTAAAGTGCAATTAATAACTGTAATTTTTTTTTTTTGTTGGGTAAAAAGGGTTTGGTTTTGCTGTTAATTTGCATAGAAAATTAAATTTAAAAAATATCAATGTTATGAAATGTTCGTTTGGATGGCTATTTTTTTAATGGATTCTTTTAGCTAGAATTCTTTCTAATTTTATTTCTAGAATTTTATGTTTTTTTTTTTTTTTTGTACATTTCTTCTTCAAATCTAGGAATAAACTTAATTCTGAATTCCGCAACTATGCGGTTTCTGAGCTCATGCATATTTATTTAAATTAAGTTTTGTGATTCAAATTCTAAAAACTAAAAAAAAAAAGAAAGAGTTTTGAATTAATTAATTCGCAGAAATAAATTGACAGTTTTACCTAAAATTCAATTAATTTGTTGGTAGTGCTAAGTGATAATGTACGAGTATATAACAAAAAGAGTAAAAAAGAAATGTACTTCCTGCAAAATTACTGCAATCAGCATTATGCATAATTCTGCTTTGTAGAAGTAATGAAGCAATTTGATATAAAGTTATGTTTTTATGTAATAAAATAAATAAAAAAATGCTGCATCGTTAAAGTATTCATTGAAGCGATTTATTTACTAACAACTCAATTGAAATGAATTGTAATTTTTTAAATTTCATTAAAAGTTTACTTTAGATTTTGCTTTTTTAATTTTATTGAAGCTTAGCTTTGGATTTTCTTTTTCAATTTTACTAAAACTTGGCTTAGGATTTATTTTTTAAATTTTTATTTGTAAATTTTATTAAAATTTAACTTAGGATTTGCTTTTTTTAATTTATTTTATAACTTAGTCCACAATTAAAAAAATGAGGAATTTGTTTAGCTTTTTTATTTAAATTTCCAAATTTTATAGTCTAAAAACATTAAAAATTTTAAATATCATTAAGCATGCAGAAAAAAGCTAATTAAAAATTAGTTCGGCCATAAAATTTGTAATTAAAAACCTAATAAAATCTACTAATTGCTTGGCAAACATAAATAAAATTTTCAAATTACCATTATGAATTTTTAAATTATTGCAAAACCATTTTGCACAGCAAATAACTAATTTTTCTAAAATGTTACTAAGCAAATAAAAAATAAAAGTAAAAAATTAAAAGGATAATGAAAAATTTTTCTTTCAACACTTTACGTGCCAACGTTGCCAACACTTAAAGTCCTAATTACACTTCAATTACACCGTGCAAACTCTCTGCGAGGTTTAAATGAATTTTTCGTGTCTCTGCTAATTAGTAACGTATACATTTCTCGCTCGTCTCTGGTGCAGGAAAAGCTAGCAAGTGCAGCACCTAATAATGCACTTAGTAGAACGGTGCCAACCTTGGTCACCAATCCTGTCTGAATTTGACATTTGGGACAACAACTACATATACTCTGCACGGTTTACTAATTAGTTGTTCCAATTATCTAACGTTGTAGCTGTTAGTATTAATCGGATTCGGATATAAAATAAATATAGTACAGACTACAGGTTTAAGAATTTAGAGTAGAAGACAGACAGACAATTTTAAAACTTTGCCCTAAATTCAATTTATGTTTTAAATTAAATGAATAAAACCACCGCACCCGTTCTTTGATTATTAGTATTAGTGATAGCCTGATATATAATCTGATTCACCGATGAAACATTTAATCGCAAATCCATTTACCTCGTTTTTGTTTTGTTTTTAAAGGTTTTATTACTGCCAGATAGTAGGTAGATAGGTAAAATGGAGCCATTAGTTAAAATTCCGTATTGTCTCACGGCAATTTCGTTTTTACGTAAATGGAAAAACGTCGCGACAGTTCAGTTTAGTTTAGTTTTTTCTATTTTTTTTTTTTTTTTCTATTTTGTTGTATAGCTCAATTGCGTGTTTTTTCATTTCATTGATCTGGTTTGTGGAATTGTTTCTGTTGTACAGGATGTTGTTTACTAGTGAAACAATTTTTTTGTAATTTTAAACTATTATTTTGTTATTTAATTTTCGCTTCTTATAAAAAAATAGCTTTCTGTATCAATTTTTATATTAATTTATTAAATAATTAAAATTAACTTAAATATTTCCTTTTAAGCGACAGATTAATTAATTAATTAACATTCTTTATGTTTATTTAATTTATTTATTGATGAAAATTAAGTACAATAATCTTTTCTATTTCTGAAAATTAAAGTTTACTTGTTTTTATAGTGAAAACTGATTATTTGAAATGAATAATAGTAATTAATAAAATTAACGATATAATAAACATTTAATTACTATTATGAATCAGTAAAAGCATTTTTAATTAATTTTGTTTTTAAGATGAAAAAATGAAGAATGAAAGAAATATCATCCAGTATTCCCAAAATTTATTGATTAAATAGTAAATAAGCATAAAAAATAGATTGCTAAATTGATTTAATATATATTTTTTTCTATTTTTCTATATAAGGAAATTGAATTTTCAGATGCACAAAAGCATAAAGTTGGGTGGCATCGGAGCCCATCAGATCGGCTCAATAAAGGATGGCGTGTACGGCGGAAAAATCGCCGGACTTTACGATTTGGAAGAGACATTGGGCCGCGGTCACTTCGCCGTGGTCAAATTGGCGCGGCACGTCTTCACCGGCGAAAAAGTCGCGGTGAAAGTGATCGACAAAAGCAAATTGGATCCCGTTTCGAAAGCCCACTTATTCCAGGAGGTAATCAATTAATTAATCAATCAATTAATTAATAAAACAATACAAATTACAAATGAATATATTTTTTTTAATTTTAAGTTTTAACCAAGTAATTAAATTCAAACATTTGATTGTAGGTGCGATGCATGAAACTCGTGCAGCATCCGAACGTGGTGCGTCTGTACGAGGTGATAGACACCGCGACGAAACTGTACCTGATCCTGGAGCTGGGCGACGGCGGCGATCTCTACGACTACATAATGCGCCACGATTCCGGCCTCGACGAGAACGTGGCGCGCGAATACTTTACGCAAATCGTGCGCGCCATCACCTACTGTCACAAGTTGCACGTGGTGCATCGCGACCTGAAGCCCGAGAACGTGGTGTTCTTCGAGAAGCTGGGCGTCGTCAAGCTGACCGATTTCGGATTCAGCAATAAGTTCTCGCCCGGTCAGAAGCTGGAGACCAGTTGCGGCAGTTTGGCCTACTCGGCCCCCGAGATCCTCCTGGGCGACTCGTACGATGCACCCGCCGTGGATGTTTGGTCTCTGGGTGTCATACTGTACATGTTGGTGTGCGGCCAAGCGCCCTTCCACGAGGCCAACGATTCCGAGACGTTGACGATGATTATGGACTGCAAATATACAGTTCCTGTTCACATATCCAATGAGTGCAAAGAGTAAGTGGTTTTCTTTTTGTTTTTCCGTGGTAATTTGTAAGGTAATTGTAAAGTGTTCAATATTAAATGCATTTTCTGTTCTTTTTATGATGTGTGTGTGGCAGTAATGGGTTTGCAAACACAAAATTTGAATACTCCGCTTTCTCGCGCGAAACGTTTTAATTAACTTTTAGCAATGCAAATTTTGATTTTCCCTGTTTGTAACTTGTGATTTACTATTTAAATAGATTTGTTCTTTGGTTTATTTAATTCTTTAATGTTTTCAATGTTAATTTAATGCTAACATAAAAAGCCTAAATCGGTTCTTTAAAAAATTATTTGCTTTATCAGTTTTATTTAAATGAAAATTTTGAACAAAAGGTTCCTTCCGTTAATTTAAAGTTTGAAAGAAAACATGTGACGTCAAAGAATTCAAAATGTCACCACCTTTTATAAGGAATTTTATGATTAAAATGATTAAGCGATTACATGATTCGTAGCTTAATATCGAGAATGTTGGTGAGGGCACCGGAAAAGAGGGCGACTCTTGCAGAAATCGCCGCTCATTCTTGGCTCTCGTCCAATGAGTTCGAACAGCCGTTGGACATTCTGCCGCTGGTTTCCAAAGAGCAACTCACGGAGGACGATCACAATCTGATCGTGCAAAAGATGGTAAACGGAAGCATTGCGACGAAAGAGGAAATACAAGAGTAAGTTAGATTTTGCTGCCTTTATTCTTTCATCATTTCTTAGTTTCCGTCTGCAGAGAAGCATAGAAACATAAACTTATTTGTCTTTTCAGGTGTGTAGATAAGGGGGAATATAATCATATAACAGCCACGTACTTCCTGTTAGCTGAACGGAAGCTGCGCTCGAAAAGGCAAGCGCAAGTTTCGAAAAGACCGGAGAAGTTATTGGAGGCGAAGAACAGTGGCAGCGGCGCGACAACTTTAACGGTTCCCACGCCGAGTTTACTATCGGTACCTAGAACTCCAGGGGATGTTCCTCAGGTATTTATCCAATTTTAATTATAAATTACTAAAAAAATAGTTTTTATATATCTTAATTAATATTTTTTTAGCAACTAATAAAAAAAAAGTATTTTCCTTAATAACTAATAAGAAATATTGTTTTTAGCGTTCGCGGAAATGCAGTATAGTCCAAGAAGACGAAGAGGAAGAAGATATAACAGCAGCGGGGCGCGAGGACTTAAGCAGCGGCCATAATTCGCTAAACCGACGCGGCTCCCGATCCGAGGGTAGGATAAATATTGCTCTGCAAGAGCGCCTGGCGGAATCGGAAAAGCGGAAAAAAGAGGAAAAGTGTCGCGCCAAACCGGGACCTGTTTGCAGTATAAAAACAATAGAGAGCCGGCCGAAATCGGCGCACGAAACCCTATCGAATGTGACTTTACCAATCGATGGTAACAATTGTACAAAATGCGCTGGTGGAAATGAAGTGCCGTCTCTTCAGATACCCACCACAATAATCACCGAAGCGTCGACAATTACGATTCCGATCAATGCGAACGCTCCGGTGATTTGTCAGACGGTTCCCAAGTACAAAACGATGCCTTCTCCGACGCGCAATTTAGATACGTCGTCGCCGTTGCAGCAGCTGAATGAAATATTTGAAGAGGGCGACGGTCCGACGCTACATCGGAAACAACTGGTGAACCGCAGCAGAGGTGCTTACGAGCAACGGCGGTCGAAAGCGACGAAGACGCGCACCGCATCTTGTAGTTCTTCGGACGCCAGCGACGACGACAGTGAAAATAGGAAGAAACGAGCGCACAAAATCAATACCACGTCTAGCACGAAACCTCTGCAGCCACGCAGGGATTCCTACGATGACTCCAGCGATTCGCAAGAACCTGGAGGCGGCGGAGCCACTGCTGGGAACGCTACCAATGGCAGTTCTTTCGTTACGGAGCAGGGGAACAGTAACAGGACGCACAGTAGTGACACGAAATCGAATAGCGGTAATGGTGGTGCTGGTGGCAGGAAACATAATAATGATCCAGGTAAATTTATTTTTCCTTTGCTGACTTTATGCTTTTTTTTCCTTTGTTTTTTTTTTCAATTCTTTTGTATAGTAATTTTTGTTTTTCTATTTTTAGGTAATAATGGAGCATTATTAGGGCGCAGAAACAAAGTTAGTAGACGTCGAAGCAGTGAGACTCGCTTGAGGGAAAGCCAATCTTTGAATCGCATAACAGAAGAAGAAAGTGTTAATAATTTGGCTGTAAATGTAGCAGCAGCAGCAGCCGCTGCAACAACAGCAACAACAACAACAACAGCAGCAGCAGCAGCAGCAACAACAACACCGAAAACAAAAAGTTTCGGTTCTAAATTTCTAGGATTTGCCATTGGTTCAGCAAAGCGACCAGCATCGGAACATTACTCCCGCAAAGAGGCAACAAAAATATTCGACGAGTCCAAACTGACGGATCTGCGCGAAGAAAAGGAGAATAAAAAGGAAAGCGCCGGCGGTGGCGGTTCGAAGAAGATGCGTCTTCTAGGACGTTACTTGCAAGTGCACAAACGTCTGTTTGTACCGCTGCCCAGCTTGTTCGGACGCAATAAACTGTACAAGGCTCGCAGTTGCGGTTCCTTAACGCGCGACCGTATCAATTCGGCGCCGGAGGATGTGCTGCAGCAGCAGCGGAAGGCGGTAAGTGTGATTCGCAACTCGATAGGGAGCACTAGCGACATTAATCAGAATATGGGAGGCAAGACTGAGGACACGACGACTACGAATTTGGTTCTGGTGAAGAACGTGACGGTTGGTCTGACCAATATGTGTGTGCATTTAGGGCCAGCTTCTAAGTGTACATTCTGTTGATGAATGGAGTTGTAGGGTTAATTTTGTTTGTTTGATTGATCGATCGATTGATTATTTTTTTATTAACGCGCAGTAACCAAAGCAAGAAGCACAGACTATTTAAGTACCAAAGCAAAGGGTAGGAAATCGCGAATATTGTTTAATTTATATATTATTTAATTAATGTATATTTAATATAAAAATATTAATTAATAAAATACTATATTATATGGATTTTTAGATGTTTAAAAAAGTTGCAAGTAATTGCAAGTGCAATTATACAGGGTGATTGAATGAATGCGTTTGATAAAAAAAATTAAAATGGTTTTAATGTTGTTTTTTTATTTGTGAGTCATGTTTTAAAGTATTTTTAACAATGTGGTACTTCTGGTTTATTCGTAAAATTAACCATTTTGAATTAGTGAAACTTCTTTTTTTTTTAATTTCTTCGGGAATCTTTTTTTTATATAATTAAAAGGGGACCGAATGAAATGGTATAACCGGAAGTACCACAACTTGTAGGAAAAATTATTTAGAAGATAAAAATAAATAAAAAGAAAATTGATTAAAAAAAAAATCACCCTGTTGATTAATTGAAATATTAGAGATGCATGTGCAGAAGATTTTAACTGTATGGATAAGAGGAAAAACTAGGGAAAAAAATTGAGATTTGCTCAAAAGTTGTAAAGAAAATGGTTTTTGTAAAGTAAAAACAAAAAAAGAAATGGCCAAAAAATAATAATCAAATTCCATACAATTATAGATCTTCCGGTTTTTAATTCACTTAGATTTTCTGGTATTTTCTTTTGTTTTGTGAAAGCAATATTAATCAAACTTCAGCATTATCAAAAACAAATTCTTATTATTCATTAGAGTCTAGACAATAATGTAACATTGTAACCGTTAATTGTTTCTCATTATTATTGTTTTTGTCCTTTTGAATGGCTCATTAATTCTACAGTACAGGGTGAACCTACTTTCTTGTCTTATTATTATTTTTTCTGCATAAAAAAATGTCTTTTATTGTATTTAATAAATTGTTTTTAATATATAAAGGCAAAAGGAAGTAATTCAGGATAAGAAAATGGTTCATTCTGTACAAAACATTGAATTTAACTTTAAAATTGAATTGAAATGCACTGTTTGTAAACCAATTATCTTTTGTAAACTCCTTTTTCTTAAAATAATCTTAATTTGGTGTTTAGAAATTGCTAATAATGAATAATGACATTAGTAAAATGAAACACAAGAACAAAAACAAAATATTCTCATACGTTCATAGATTTCAATTTAAAAAATAAATAGAAATTTGTATTTGTAAGATATAAAGTAGACCTGCATATTGTAGGAATATTTTCTTCTTAAGAAAAACCAAAAAAAAAAAGTTTTTTCTTAAGAAAAACAATAAGAAAAAGAAACTGCAACAACAAAAAAACACATAGAGCATCTCCCCGCAGGCCGGAAAAACTTTAAAAAATTTCATCTCAACACATTTTCCAATTTACTAAAAGAAAATTACATTTTAAGACTGAGCAGCATATATTATAAACAGCTCCACAAATTAAATAACTTTTAGGTAAAAGACAAAAGTTGTTTAAAACTTACATTTTTGAATTTTTCTTTCTTAAAGGTTGTTCTAAAACCTACATTACCCATTCGTTGTATGTGCAATGCACAATCAGGACACTGGTTCAATGGATTTTTGCCTTGTTTCTTGTTTTTCTGTTTTTCCAATGGACTACCATTCCAGAAATGAAACACAAATTGTTACTATATACCCTACTATAAAGAAATATTTGTAAGTTATACCCAGAAAACAATTATTTAGTACATAATACATAAAACTATGTAATAATAATCACAACTTACTTAAGAAAACCGCTAAGAATTTGTAAAACAGTTTTCAAATGTATAATAAAAGTAAAACAAAAGAAAGAAAAAAGAAAAGAAAAAGAATACTTCTTAAGGCGCCTCTTCTCTATTTGATGATGCCAAGCTGGTCTTGTCGTTATAGTGAAATAGTAGAAGTAAGAAGTGTAATGATATTTAATAAGTAACAATAAATTAATTAATTAAAATAAGAGAAGATCTCTGAAGAAGAATAAGAAGAAAGACTCCTTTGTAAATATAATAAATACTTATCATTCTTCTGCACCATCGGTTTTCTTTGTTTGTTTGTTTTTTTACCACAATGTAATTATTAATTAATAATTCATGTTCTAACCCTGTGCTAAAATATTCAATAAAGATGTGCAATATTTTAATTCCTCTATTCGTTTTTTCTTTTTTTTCTTTCTTTTTTCTCAAAAAGCAAAGAGTTATCTGCAAAACCTTTGGAAAGATTTGCTGTTAATGTTCAATTATTACAATTTCAGCAGAGACTGAGGATTTAATCGTAAAGAGTATTAAAAAAAAAAAAAACAATTGCGAATAATAAAAATACAAAAAATGTTTATTCCACATTTAGTTTATTTTTATTTATTGTACTGAGTATTAGTAAATTTCTTCCGGTTAACAATGCATTTTAAATGTACCGAGTATTGCACTTTCCAGATAGCTATAGAAAATTTCTAGGGATTTACTTTTTTCCGAAATTTCTCCTAAAATTTGAATAACTTTAACTTTAGAAAAAATTATAATGGCGAGCAGGAAAAAAATAAAGTTTACTGTTCCACAAGTTACTTTCTATTGCCGTATAAAAATGCAATACCCAGCAGAATAATCTTTTATCAGAATATATTATTTTCACTTAATTATTTTGTAATACATTATATCAGCATAAAGTTTTTTCTTTCTTTTTTTTTTTGTTCCATTATAACACCTAATAATTAATTATTATCAATATTAATTGGTACAATGAGATTTTCAGCAATATTAGCAAAAGTAATTAAGTACTTTTACAATCTAAACATTGAAAGCTCGCTTTTTTCTCCTAATAAAAATTCAAAAATTTGTAAAAAAGGAAGGATTCTTACTGTAAAATTGAAAAAAATGTGCGTTACATTATAAAAAATAAAAAGTAAAGAAATATTTCTATAATTAAATATTAGTTGATTAAACAGCTAGCTGGCTTTAAAAATTGAAACTTAAAATTTAAATTCCATTAGCCCCTTTTGAAAAAATAAACAAAAATACTTTTCAATTATTCTATAAAAAAATCTATGTAATGTAGTTTTAAATACTACAAAAAAAAATGTAAACAAAAATAAATGTAAACCCTTTAGAGATAAAAGATAAAAGTATTACCGTTAGCATAAACATTGGGCACCATCCGGCATACTGTTAAAAAAAAAAATGAATTAAGCTCTAGCTGTGTTGTCCGTAACAGCGTAAATTTTCTTTGAATTTTCCACGTAATTCATCAGATCAGCAGACATGTAATACGGCTTAGCAATGCCATCGTTCTCCAAACTGTCTTCGCAAAAGCACAGAAATATTGTATCTGTAGCCATCTAAAACAATTAATTAATTATTTATCATTTTGTTTTTGTTTTTTAGTTTTACTTTAATTTTCTTCCTTTTTTTTTTTAGATAATTACTTAAATTTCTTTTCTTTATTGGTCTTTTTTTTAAGTAAAAAAAAAAAAAGCGTTTTTCTTACCTCATAAACAACGACAAAGCAATGCGCAATGAAGAACGTCACAATGAAAACAAATACCAATGGAATTGCAATATTTCCGGATTCTTCTTTGGTCTAAAAAAAGATAAAAATAATTAATATAATAAATTCAAATTAATTACTTCAAAATTTTATGTTTTTAAGCTTCGCTTTTCTACCTTGAGAAGAGCGACAGCAATGAACATGTTGAAAATGACCACTAGCAATTTGCCCATTGCCATGACGAAGCCACCGATGGAATTAATGGCGATTGCGGACAATCCGTTTTGGACCAAAAGGGTAAAAGCACGTTTGCCGGCCGAACAAAATGGATATCCGTGCATTGCTAGACAAAACAGTTTACAATTTCAAATTTTAAACAATAAAAATTCATTAAAAAAAAACTAAAACAAAAGAAATTCAAATTTGGAATTGTAAAAAAATAGAATAAAAAATAAAACAAAATTATTGAAAAAAAAAAAAAAAATACCAGTCATAATGTAGGCGTTCTTGCTGAGATAAGAAACAACGGCTTGGATGGCTTCCAGACACTGAGAGGCAACGCAACTGAAACAGGCAGCCACAGGATTCGCCTCGGAATTGTTCCTAGACTGAGACCGCAGCAGCATCTTCACGATCCTTATCAATGTTATAATCATCGAACCGAAAGCCACCGTTCCCAAATGGTATTTGAACAAATTCAAATTGGATTTGTAAATCGGAGCTCTCAACATGGATTTATCCCTTTAAAAACATTTTTAAAAATCACAATCAACACCCTTAAAAAACATTACATTTTTAAAACAAAAAACGATTTAAAATTTTTTTTTTTTTTATAAAGAAAAACAAACAAAAAATTACCTTATAAAGTACCAAGATCCGACAGCACCACCAACAACCATTTGCTGGGACCCAATGATGAAGTCCATTATCCAAATGGCGATAAAGCAGAGGAAGACCAAGGCGGCAATTACAACTCCAGTCGGTTTATACTCGAAGTGCGTCTCATCGATTTTTGTCAAGACGCCAGCACTCAGCAGCAACAGCAAACAGTAGACAAATCCAACGAAGACCAAAATCATGAAGAAGAAGGACTGCAAAATACATTTTTTTCTTGTAAAAAATAATTTACAGCAATTTGAAATTTAATAATTAAATTAATTTTCAAAAAATCATATCATTTCAATGTGAAATTTAATAAATTTAATAATAATAAAAAAAGAAAAGAACTAGAAAATAGAAAAGAAAAAAGAACGTACCAAAGTGGGTTGAATGAAAATCATAGGCATGGCCCAAATGGCTTTGCCAGTTTCCTTCAGCAGTTGAATTATCAGTGCGATCTTGGAGCGAATCCAGATGATTATCAAAATTGCAATTACAGTGATTATGGTGAAGGCGATTGCGACACCTAGACAACTGTTTACATCTTCTTGCGTTGCAAGTAAATCCGATTTTAGTGCACTGTATTCGACCCTGGAAAATATTCAATAAATATCAAAATAAAAACAGTTAGAAAAATAAAAC
The DNA here is from genome assembly GCA_030556065.1 of Holobus sp. GC000080. Lineage (NCBI taxonomy): Eukaryota > Metazoa > Arthropoda > Insecta > Coleoptera > Staphylinidae > Holobus > Holobus sp. GC000080. Next base: position 16,639 of record JASKGO010001529.1, read on the forward strand.
AAATAACTTTTCAGCAAACAGAACTGTTTAAAAATGTATACATTTTTAGAACCTACCAAAAAGAAGCAGTTATGATTGCCAAAAGAATCGGTATTCCAATTATGACGATCCAAACAACTGCTTTAATGCAGAATCTAAACAACAGCAGTAAACCTCCGGTAAGTGCTGCAAAAAAAAAATACATTTCGTGTATTAAAAATTTAACAGCAACAATTTGAATTTCGTGGCAATTTTAAAATTAATTCTAAAATTTAAAACATTGAATTTTGGAAACTTACCGAAAGCAGTGAAAATCAATGCGACAAAATCCGAAGCGAAAAGTTTCATATTAAATGCAATTTCCTAAAAAAAAAAATAGAAAAGAATTCATTTAAATTTAGAATATTTCCATTAAAAGAAATGAAACAAGAAAAAGAACAACGAAAACAAAGTATTTAAGTAATACCTGAAGGAAACCAGTGATTTCTTGTCCTGTCTGGCAGCCCGGACTGAAAAATATTTAAAAAATTAAATAAATAACTTGGTAATTTGAACAATTAAACTAGAAAACCTTTAAAAAATAAATAAATAAGTAATACTTACGGGTTGTTAAAGCTGTCACATTTAGGAACACATGTTTTTACCTCATAAAAAGTGCCATTTCCTTTTGGAATCAAAGTTATGTTAAGGTATCTGCAAAAAAACATTTTCTTTATTAAATTTTCGTAATTAATATTTAATTAGCAAACCATTTATTAACTTGTTTCATGCTTAATTGATTCGTTTAACTGTTTTGAACTATATTTTAAGCAAAAAACGTTGAAAAATGTAGTTTAAAACTTGTTTAAAACAAGTAAGAATTGCAGTAAGTGTAAGCGGAATAACGCTGACAAAAACAAAGCTAAGGAAACTTAATCTTATTCCGATTAAATTAATTCCTAAAACTTATAAAAACACTTAATCTCTACACCAAAAATTTTAAGTTTTACATTTCAAAATAATTACCGAAACCTAAAACTTGACTTAAAATAAATAAAACATTTCATTTTATTTTTATTTCATTTTCTACGAAATGCAGTTTTGTGAGAAAATAGAGAAAAAGGAAGCAAGGAATGAAAACAGCACTTATTGATTTTTCTGCTGGCGCCGATGTATCGTAAACAAGGGATTTTCATAGTTTACATGTCTCGTTTACCATCTGTTCGGCAATTAAACTAATTAAATGAATTCACAGCCATTCATAAATTTTTGTTTTATGAAAAATCGCAAATTTTCATTTTTTTTTTTTTTTTGGTAAATAAAATTTAATTTTAGCATTTCAGGACAAAATTAAAAATTACTGATTACTTCAGTAACTTACTTTAAAGTTATTATTTTGTTTTTTAGTAAAAAAGGATTTTAAAATTTTGAAAATTAAAAAGAAACATGTGAAAACTTTGCTCTAGAATTTAATCAATAAACAAAATGTATTTTTAAGTGAAGTAATTGAAAAATCAATAACGCAATACGTGCCAAATAACACAATTCACGCAGACGAAACCTCTAATTTAATTTAAATTGCAAATCCAAGAATGATAATCTCATAAAAGCCGAAAATAAAACCGATTGGTTTATTGACCACTTTTAAAATCAATCAAATCTATTTACTTCATTTACTTATTAACAAAGTTCAATACAAATAATCTGTTTTAAAAAATGTTTTATTTGAAAATTAAAATAGTTTTAAAATTTGTTATTTATTTTTTTTTTTAAGAAAAACCATAGGAAAACTTAAAGAAAATTTTTGTTTATTTGTTTGTATGTTTTTTTTATTTTTCTTAGGAGAAAGCAAAAGAAAACTTACGGATAATTAGTCATATCCTGTCCAACACAAGGGGCTAAATTCTTCGGCAATTCGTCATTCTTCCTTCCGCAAATATTTCCACAATCATCCACTCCCTTCACTATCCGATCCATATCAGCATGCACAGAAGCGAATGCTATCAACACCAGCTAAAAATGTGTTATTATTAATTACTAAAATAATAATACTAATGGAAAAACGTTTTGAATTCTTACAGTGAGACAAACAACAACCGACATCAAATAAATGAAGAATGAATCAGTGGATCTTCTTGGATTCGAATGCAAATCTTTGCCATTTTCATTTTCAGCCACCAAAGCTGCCTATAAAAGAATCATTGTTAAATTTTGATGAACAAAATGTTTAATTTTGAAGGAAATATTAAACAAATTAAATGAAAATTAATAAATAACTTGCTTACATGATCGAATTCAGCATCCGGTTTGAGATCACTGCAGCAGGAACCCATTTTTCCTACAAATACAACATGAATTTAGTATTAATTATTATTTATATGCAATTGTGAACAACAAAATGTTATTTACAGTAAATGCAGCAAATAAAATATGGAAAATGTACTTTGAAATGTTGAGAATAGAACACTACTCAATCTATTTTAATTATAGTTTCCTGACTGATGTATAATTAGAGTAAATTGTAAGCTTTACATTAAAAGCAGATAAATAACAATACACGAACCTTTTTATTTGAAGAGATTCAATTTCCAACTGTTTTTATTTACTTTTAATTTGTAAACAACCAGAGATATTTTTTATACTCTTTGTTTTTTGATAATTTTGGTCACTTGCAATATGTTTTTACTGTTTTTTACCGATTAAATAAATGATGTTCTTCACGTTATTTGTGATGTTGTGCCGATGTGGCCTCTATGGTGCCTCTAGAACTCTAGCAAACACCAAATAAACAGTTCATTTTTCTTGTTCAAGGACTCTTCATGGTCGTATTTAATGGTATTGCGCATGATTCATACCATTCATACACCCAGGAAGAAGTTATTTATATCCTGAAAATGTAGTTCAGCTTCCACAAATAAAGTCCAGACTTCCAGACTCTTTAGAAGGATACAAAAAGGAATATTTTGTCATAAGAAAAATTGTTTTCTGAAAAAAAATTTTCACCAGTCTCTGAAATATATAAAATACTTAATTAAAACATATTTAGTACTAAAAACAATATCTTTTTCTTACTTTATGGTAAATTATAAACCGAAATTAATTTAATTAATATAAAAAATAAATATAAAATGTCACTATTTTTAAAAATTGAAATTTGAATATGTTTTGAACAAAGAAGTTTGTTGCCCTCTACTGTTAATAGACTAAACTAAAATTTGAACAATTTTCAAATGCTTTAAAAACAATTAATTAAAATTAACCATCTTAATAAACACCAATTAACAGTTTATTACCATTTTACAATATTCTTAATTACTGCATACATTCATCAAAACGTAAGCAAAAAAAATCTACTTAAAAACAGATTCCATTTTAATTTTAAAATTTATTTAAGGTTATGATTTTTCAAGCTCATCCCAAAAAATAAACATTTAAAAGAAAAAAGCGAATAATAATTAAACAAAAGCGATGGCTACATTAGAAGATAAAATTCTAGGCGAAAAACTGCATAATTACTGCAGCAGTAGCGAAGAAAGCGATGGAGAGAGCGACGACGAAGCTTCCCAGAGCAAAAAAGGACCTCAAGAGCAGCCCAACAATTTACCAGAGCCAAATAAATGGGAAGGCACTTCTACAAACACGGGGCCGAAAGGAGTCATAAAAGACTGGCAACGGTTCAAACAATTAGAAACGGAAAAGCGTGTCGAAGGCGAAAGGGAAAGGCAAATCTTATTGAAAAAACTGAGCATGACAGTGCGCAGTGCATTGGATGAGGAAAGAGAAAAGGCCAATGAAGAAGATCCTGATTTAGCTGAATTGTTGGATGATGACTTCCTACTGGATTACCAGAAGAAAAGGATGCAGGAAATGTTGGAGCAGAGTCAGCACAACAAAACCTTTGGTAAGCTGATCCATTTATCTAGTGGTCAGGAGTTTTTAGATGCTGTTGAAAAAGAGGACAACAGAGTCAAGGTGATAATTCACCTGTATGAAGACAGAGTGTCTGCTTGTGAATGCCTGAATGAAGCCCTGGTGGCTCTTAGCAAATTGTACTCAGGGGTTAAATTTTGCTCAATCACCAGTTCGTTGGCCGGCATGAGTAGAGACTTTAAGAGGAAAGGAGTCCCGGCACTACTTGTTTACAAAGCTGGCCACGTAATAGGAAACTTTGTTCGCATCAGCAACGACTTGGGCGACGACTTCGATGCTGAAGATTTGCAGGCTTTTCTGGTGGAACACGGAATGCTGGAAGACAAAACCTGCACTCCTTTGATCGTTCGCAATGCGGAAAATCAAGAAGACAGTGATTGAGTGCTGACAAAGGGGTTGCCTTGGTTGCAATAAACAAATATTTGAAAAATAACTGACCAAAGATGTAATTAATGTACTTGCTTTACTCATTATTGATAAATTTAGCGAAGGACTTTTCTACACTTTTTTAAAAGATGCAGTATTACTTATTCCACTTGTCTTCAAATAAATTAGCCTTCTAAAAAATTTCTAAAAACAAAAAAAAAACTGCCATTTTTAAAATAAATAAAAGAAAACATTTGAAAATTATGCAAAAAACTCGAATTTGTTGCATTTTAATGACTTAAGCAAATTGAAATTTATGTAATCGATAAATATGTACTTCAAACAATAAAAATCATATAAAGAAATAATAAATTCTAAACACTTACAGTTACAAATTAAGAAAATCATGAAAACTATTCAACCATTTTCCTGAAAGTTTCCAATTTCTTCAATTCTTTCTTATGCTTTTTGTATTCCAGCAAAACCTTCCGGAATTCCTCTGAATCGTTGGCTTCATAAGTGTCCTTTTTCAATTGCAAATCTTTCTTTTTCTGCTCAAACTGATTGATCTGCTTTTGCACATCTTTATTCAGTTCTTTATATGCTTGAAGACTAATGTCGTTTTCCTTCAAAGCATCTACTTTCACCCTTTGTTCCAGCAAATAAGCCTTCGTATCTGTTATTCTCTCCATCAATCGTAGATTTTTCAATTTTGTGTTGCACAATTCCGGGACTTTCTTCTTCTGCATCTCAATAAATTCCTCCAGGAGCTTTTTGAAATCTTCTAAATTGTTTAAGTAGTCGTTGCAATTGGTGTTTAGTTTTTTAACCATGTTGCAGAGGATTTCATAGTTGTTTTCTTGATTTTTACTGCAAATTGTTGAGTTTTCAAAGGCAAGTCTTTTGATTTTTTCATGCACAAGCTTTCGCAGTTCAATCTGTTCTAGTCTTGCCAATTTATCTTCTTCGTTGCATTTTATATCGAATATTGATTCAAAAATCCCTTGAAAATCAGTTTTTAAAAGGATATTGTTTACTTTTTGCTTTAAAATGGGATCCAGGTGTTCTTCAGATAAAATTTCCTGGATGATGATTTTCAAAAGTTTCAATATTTCTTCCTGATGATGTAATTCTTTGTTTTCGTAGAGAGAACTTGCATTATAAAAGGATATTTCAGACATTTTTACTAGTTATAAGCAATTAATTGTAATTTTTTAGATTTTCTCATAAATAAATCAGTTTTTTGGTTATGTTTTGAAAATTTGAAAACAACGGTCAAAATTTTAGATGCAACCAACATTACATTAAATTTAAAAGTTTTATAAAAATAAAATAAAAAAACAATTTAAAAAATATATTTTATATACCTAATAACCGAAAAGAAGAATTGTCCTCAATTAATAATTAAAAAAATAAATTAAAATTAAAGCTTATTAAAGGATCGTTCTGAAAGATTCCTTAAAATTGTGACAATCATCAACGAATGTTCTGCAAAATTTAAAATAGTTTTCAAACTTGAAAAACGGTAAAACTAAACTTACTCAATGCAAAGATTCAAATACGGGTAATTATAAATTCGAAAATGATCCAATTGATATTTTGCGGGAATCTGATAATAAGTCACGTTGCCCTGACTAGAATTTCGTTTATTAGAAGCTATTTCTGAAAGCTAAAAACTTTTCAATTAATGAAACTCTATAAAAGCAATTCCATTTTACCTTTTTCCCTAAATAATAAGGAATAATACTGTCGTCTACAGCATGTAGTATCATAATAGGACAATCTACTTTTAAAATGTAGCTGCTGGTGTCGAATAGAAAACCGTTTTCCTTCAAAGGATCCAAAATCGTAGGTTTAAACCAAGGCAACCAGGAGAAAATCTAAATGAAATAATTATAAATTAAATTTTTTGTTTTATCAAGTAGATAATTACTTTTCCAAAGGGATGAAGAGGAAGTTCTTCTTGCATATTAGTAAGAGGAGCTTCCAAAATTAATCCAAAAGGTCTCATGAAAGAATTCAATTTGTTGATGGTTAAAGTGGCCAAAGGGGTGCCCAATGAATGGCCCCAAATATAAATATTGTTCTTTGTTCTGCTGCGAATCCAATCAAAGATGTGGACCGCATCTCTAGCCACAGCTTCCTCACTTAAAGTTGCTGAAGTTGAATCTCCAAAATCTACAATTACCTTTCATTTTTTCGATTTGAAAGATTTAAAAAGATTAAAAGAAAGAATAATTACCTCTATAATCGAAAGCAATTACGTGAAAATACTGAATCAATACTGAGTACATTCCAACTGAATCTTTTCTTGTTTCTCCACTGCCATGAAAATGGACCACAACATCAAAGTCTTCATTTAAGAGAGCTGCATCGAAATCAGTCATATGTGTTAGATTTTGCGGTAAAATGTGCCAAACTCCTAAGCTAACATTTCTTTGTTCTTCTTGGACCAGAAAAGAAATGTGAAAATTTTTAAATGTGACATTTTCTAATCGAATAAATTCAAATTCTTTAGGGTCACTTGTAAGAAAGACTTGAAGAACAAAATAAAAGCATTAATTAATTAATTATCCAATAGAAAAATGCTACATACAATTTGAAAACATTGCCAGCCTTTGTATAGAAGGAAATCCCATAAATACCAATGGAATAACAACAAACGTGACAATTGTGGCAATGCACAGCAAAATAATCCTAAAAAAGAGCCAGTTTTTTTTAGCAAAGAACGAATTAAATTTTAATTTACTAAAGTTGATTAGTAAATTACCATGTAGTCAGTAAAATTCTTAATATTTTCCAAATAATTTCCTTCCTGTTTTTGTAAACTTTGTTTTCTGGGTCTCTAAGCACCCAACGAGTTTCCCTTTCATTTGTTTGCAATGCATCCTGAAAGAATTAAAATTATATATTAACAATTTAATTTGCAAATGTTAAGTTTATTACATATTCCATTGTTTAAAACAGAATTTAATTAATTAATTGAACATATTTATAAGAAAATCAAAATTTCTTTTTAGCTTTGAATAATTTATTTTGTAAAAATTAGGTTATAAAGAGAAAATGGAGAAATGGGAGAAAGGAGAAAGTACAGGAAAAGCGCAAAATATTTGAGAAAAAAGTAAAAGCACCTCCATTGGCATCCAAAAATTATTAATAACTTTGTTGTTTCACATTTATTTTGATACTAAGTGCACGTCTAATGGAATTAATTGATTAATGAATTTTTATCTCCAGTAAAAAGTTATCTTTTGTTTTATAGATTGTTTTTGAAGATAATAAAACCGTAAACCATTAAAAATTAATATAAATTACCATAAAATCAATGACTAAGACTAATTTATATTTCATGCAATTAATTTAGTTATCCAATTTCATGTAAAAAGAATATTCATCTAAAAAAAAAAAGAAATTATCTTCTGAAAGATAAAAAAATGTTTTTAAATTAATATTTTATTTGTTTTATATTTAATTATTCACTACACATTATTTTTGTACATATTTGCACTTTTATTTATAATTAATTAATGTCATGCTTTAAAATTGTATACAGATATCTTTGAATTTCCAAAAACCTTCCCAAAACCTTTCTAATTATATTTTTAAAAAGTTTAAATTACAAATAAATCAACTTTCAATTCAGCAAACAAAATGAGTTTTCGCATTTTTCATCTTTAAAGAATTTTTTGTTTGCATTTTTCATCTTTACAGAATTCTTTTTTGGCATTTTTCTTCTTTAAAGCAATTAAAAACAAAAGGAAAAACAATTTTCCCAATCCCACCACTTTACAATGCCCTTATTAAGCTCTCGTTTGGAATATAAGTTAAACGGTAACATTTGGCTAGACTTAAGAGTAAAATATTTCCTAAAGATTCCTCATAAATATTTGATTTAGCTTTAACATTAATATTTCGTATGGTACAATTGAACTAACAGCTCTAGTAAGAGTTATTATCTATAGAAAGATTGTTAACACAGCCGAAAATTATTTCCATATTTGGTAATTATTGTTATTTAGAGCATAGAGCACACAGCACAAAAGACTTGGCAAATAAATTTAGCAAACATCACTAATTTTCAAAATACTTAATAAATTATTTACAAAAAAAAAAAAAAATGTAAAAAAAGAAAAATTTCCTAAAAAGCATTTGCCAAATTTGTGTCATTAATTATCAGATTGGAATGAAGATTTAAATCCTAATAATACTTTTAAATTCGATTAAAAACTGTCCCTTAATATTATTTTTTGTAAATTTAATACTGATAATACTTCTTGCGACTGTTCAAAACCTCTTTGATTTTCCGCGTGAGCGGAAAGTTCATGGAATTGTCGTCGTCGCAAATCATCTGATGATCGTCGGTATTTAAAGAGTAAACCATAGCACCAGCAAATTTATGGTCTTTTACGAATTCAGCCTTGAAGGTAAGACTTTGATTGTCGTCGAAGGAGATCCATTCGTGGTTCTTGGTGGCGAACGGCGAGCGCGTCGACAGATCGAACATCGGACTTATTTGATTTCGCTTCAGGAACGTGCACACTTCCGGATAGGACACGAAGCCGGCACCTCCTAAACTTCCGTAGCCGTTCACCGGGGAATTTATTCCGTGATTGTGGACGTTTACTAATCTGGAAACAGTTTTATTCAAATTATTATTTTTTTAATCAAATCAAATCAAATTAAAAAAAAAAAATGTTTGATTTTGATGACATAAAATGAAATGAAATTGGTGAAATAAATAAAAGAATTACCGGAAAGTGTGGCCAAAAGTAGGTAAACCAACTACTAATTTATCTCTCGCTAGTCCTTTGTACATCCAGTAGTGGACAGTATAGTTTATGTTTAGTGTTAAGAAGAATCCCAAATCGTTTTCTCGGCTGTATAAAGGTGCGTTAATGCCTGTTAAAGGTGTCAATTTTGTGAAGAAGTGGTAGTCGTAAGACATAACATTTACGTAGTCTACATAGCTGCAATTAATATTGTTTAATTAAGTTTAATTTCATTTTTTTCTTTTTTAAGAGAAGTTCTTATTGAGATAATTTTTTTTTTACATTTTTCGGAAAGGAAAACTTAGTTACTGAAGAAAATAAGCAATTTTAATTATTATTTTTACCCTATCGAGATAAATACTTTATTAAAAAGAAAACTTACTTATTGAGAAAAATTAATAATTTAAAAGAAAATTTACTGATTGAGATAAATAAGTTATTTAAATTCAAATTTATTTTTATTTTTTAGAACGGCGAACTTATTAATTGAGGTAAAGAAGCAATTTTAGTTATTATTTTTTCCTTATCAAGATAAATAATTAATTTAAATAAATCATTTTTAAAGAATTATTGATCAAAATAAATGAATAATTAAATTTACAGAGGTAAATAAGAAATTTAAAAGAAAACTTCTCCTCCAAATTAAAGGAATAAAAGAAATGAATGAAATAGAAGACTTACTTATTGAGATAACTAACATCGTAGCCAACATCGATAAGAAAAACAGGAGCAGGAACAGCAACGCTTAAAAGAAACTTATGTTTCTCCTGGCGATTGATTTCATTGCGAATTTCATAGAGCAATTGCGTGAAATGCATCCTTTCCTTGGAATTTTTCGTGGTGTCTCTATTGGGAAACTCCCAATCCAGATCAATGCCATCAAACTTGTGGATCTTGACATACTCCACAATTGACTTTATAAATCTGCACAATTACAAATTCAAATTAACCATATATTTAAACAAACCGATAAAAATCTAAGTAAAAAATTATAATAAAATACCTTTTTCGATTTTCATGATTGACCACCATATCAGGAAATCCAGATTCTTGCGTGGCTCCTCCGATGCTCAACAAAACTTTCAAATCGTCATTGATTTCCTTCAATTTCATCACCGTTCTAGCAGCCTCCAAATTATTCTCATCCAAGGAAATCGTGCAATTTTCAATCGTGGCAAAAGCCAGATTAATATGAGTACAAAGAAACGCGTCCAAAGCTTCCGGTTGAAGAATTTTCAAACTGGTAACGTTCTCCGGAGGGAAATTGTAATAACACACCAGTTTCTTCTGGGTATTGTTACTTTTGGCACCTTGAACTTTCTCATAGCCTGGAGAAATAATCTGATAAGGTGTATATTCGTTAAATTCATAGGTATTGTATATAATGGCACGTTGGACCCATTCTTCAGGAATTACTAAAAACAGCAAAAAAAAATTAGAAAAAAAAAATCTAAAAAATGCAATTTTCTTAAACAGCATACAGTTTTGGTTTTTGGAGTAAATAGGATAGTAAAGACCATCATCAGACACATGGAAAAACATAAGCCAAAGAGTGATAAACAACATTAAACTGGTTGTTAACACAAAAAGAATCCAGCGGTTTGAATCCAGTACCCCTTTTCTAAAAACAAAACATTCACTTTTTTTATTTACAAATTAAAACGGCGAAAACAAATGTACCTGTTTGATGGACCGCCACCTCCATCACCCATCATATTGGGGATTTTCGGCGTGTTACATGAAGATAAATACATTAAAACTGATTTACTGGATGAATTTCATTAGTGCAACACCAGAACAATTGGACGTTTACTTGGTTCGCTGACGAACATAGTTCAGCTTATCTATGAACTGCTTTTGCAATTCATTGCATATTGCGTAGTAGTTTATGACTCGCGTAACTACTTATTAACAATTACAGACATTGCCATTTGTTTTTGTAGAGGCAACAAAAAAACCACAACAAATTTCATTCTTTTTATCAGGTAAACATTGATTATTTTCACTTATGCAACTCTATTCACGCGCAGGAAGATCTGGCAGTTGCTTAGCAACGTCGTTTTTATTGTTATAAACTCATAAACAAATGAAAGTCGGTACACGTGCTCTTTTAATTAATTATAGTGTTTTAATTAATGAAAAGTGAGACTTTTACTGTGTGAATTAGTGGAAACCAGTGCAGAAATGGATGATCTTCGTAAAAGTAAGTTTTTTTTAAAATTACATTGATTTTCAAGTAAAATTTCGTTTAATAAACTGAGGTAATAACTTTACCAAGATTATTAAAAAAAAAACTTTTAAAACAAAAAGAAAAACCACTAATGCTATCAAGTCTTATTCTGTTGTATTTTTATATTAAAAAAACAATAAACTAAGTATAATTATTGTAACATGGCGTGCTCTAAAAAATAAATCCTTTTAGCTTCACGTTCTTGCAAGAAACTCCCTAAAAATCAATTGATTTAAACAATTAAATGGCAAAATTAAATTAAAAAAAAAAAAAAACAATAAAACTTACTCTACTAATTTTTCAAATCCTGGATAAACGTTAATATTCATGTGGTTAGCTCTGACACTAGCAGGAATCAAATGAAAAGTTACTTCTCCTTGGTTTTCGTTTCTTCCTTCCTTAGCAACATTATAAAGAGTCTGCCCTAGGGTATAGGGAATAACGCTGTCGTCTTCAGCATGCATTATCATAATAGGACAATTCACTTCCAAAATATTCTCGGTGGTTCTAAAAAGAAAACCGTTGTATTCCAAAGGATCCAAAATTGTAGCTGCAAACCATGGCAGCCAAGCAAAAATCTACAAAATTCGGTTTTGCAGTTGTTTTAAAATGTAAAAAGCGAAGAGAATACCTTTCCTAAAGGATGATGCGATATTTCCTCTCTCATTGTAGTGAACGGTGATTCAAGTACCAAACCTTTTGGCAGAGGAAAAGGCTTCGAACGGTTTTCCAAAGTTAGTTTTTTGAGGGTATGAGTTGAAAGTCCGGTTCCTAATGAATGGCCCCAAAAGTAAATTGATGCTTTTTTTGGATTTGCAATTTTATTCAGGATTTCCTTATAGAAGTATACCAAATCACTCACTACTGATTCTTCTGTTAATGTTGCTTCGGTAGAATCAGCGTAATCTAAAAAAAATTCAGTTGCTGTTTAGAATTTTTTAAATTTCATTTTAAAATTCAAGAATTGAAGATAAGTAATTTTTATTTGTTTATAAAATTGGAAATTTGTGTTAGTGACAATTCTATTTTTTTAGATACTATTGTTTAAACAAATTTCAGTAAATATTTTTTTGGTTTTAATTTCGTTTTATTAGTTTTATAATGAATAAATTTCACCGAAAATTGCCTTTTTTGTTCATAACTTTGTTAATAATTGTCAAAAGTTTATAAAACTTAACGAAAATATTAATGGGTATACTATTTGCAAAATACTATTGTTTAAAAAGTTTTTAATTAATATTTTTTTGCTTAAATTTGTCATTTGATAAGTTTTATAATGAATAAATTTCACCTTTTTTGTTTATAACTTTGTTAGTAATTGTTAAAAGTTTATAAAATTTAAAATTATTATTAATGGATACACTATTGATACAATGGAATTTTAAAAATAATGTCGTATCTTTTTTTTAATTAAAATTTTCATTTTAAAATATAATTTTTTTAATGAAAAAAAAAAAAAAGAAAAAAAAAGCAATACTTACGTCTGTAATCCATCGCGATGATATGAAAATAATTCCTTAGTTTTTCATAAGTAGGCATAGGGAATATTCTTGTGCCACTTTGTCCGTGGAAATAAATCAGGATGGGCTTATCGGCTTTCCATAGTTGGTAGTCAAAGTATTGGTCACTTCCGTCGCTTCCATCTATTGTATCTCTGTGTAGTATTTGCCAAACTCCCAATTTGATTGTTTTCGAAGAAAGCGTATCCGGCACGGAAATGTACGTATTTCTCACACCAACTGCGTCATATTTTTTGAAATTCGTATATTCCGGATTTGACGGTTGGTCATCTGAAAATTTAAAAATTAAGTTAAACTTTCCGGATTTTTAGTTTTATTCCTTCATTCTTAAGACACCAAGAAAAAGTAGTCCTTCAATCAAAAGTAATTAAATTATTGATTTGTTAGTTTTGAAATTTCATTGAAATTTCCTATATGAAAAACCTAAATATTAGTTTTAAACTTTTCTTTAAAAGCTAAATTTATCAATCAAGAGGTAAGATAACACATCAGGTGCCAATGAATCATATACGCCATATAAATCACATACTAAAATTGATATAATGACATTATATATATATATTTATATTTTATGGTATACCATGCAAAACTTTGCATGGCACCATAGGGCCATCGACACTAAGGTCTTTCAGCCATAATGACATTATTATTATTAAATTAAGCTTTTGTAAAATTAAAAAAAAAAAAAAATTTTTTTTTACTTACAATCAGCAAATATGACGAACGTTTGAATGGCCAAATTATTTTGAAAAACCAGCGGGAAAACTACGAATATCACAAAGAAAGCTAACACCAAAAGTCCGGCACTGAAAACATTAAAAATCATTGAAACTTTTCATCCATTAAATTTATTTCAAACACCGAATAAAAAAAAAAATGAAAAACTTACAAAATGCTACCAGTCCAAATGAAAATTCTGCAACGCAATGAGCGCCGCTTTCCGTTTTCTTCATCTCCTCCATCGACCGGCGAAAATTCGTCGCTTCTTTTCTGGCAACAACAACACTAACAAACAAAGTAAAAGCAGTAACAGCAGAGAAAGTAAAAAAACATCTTTACAATGAAAAAAAAAAAAGAACTTTTACTTACGCATTCTTTGATTTTCGAACAGTCCCAACTGCAACCCATTTTGTCACTGTGCGCAATACCAAGTGCGACCTATTGAGTACATTGTGGTTTAGTTTTATCGAAAAAAGGCAAATTTATCAGTTACGTTTTGCGATAAGGTAATTAAACTGAATGTACGATGGCATAGGTGTTGCTTTTATCGTTTGATGGGGATTTTCGGATATTGCCGAGGTTTACATAATGACTAACATTACAACATTGCGCTTTAAACAACCGAAACTCACTGTTTTCTTAGCAATAATATTTATGTAACTCCACTTTCTTTGCCAAGTGTATTTGCATAAGGTGCACCGAGAGAGTGGGTCAAAGTCATTCGATTTTTTTTTAATTTTGATTTTCTATATGTTTTATAGCAATGCTTTAAAATGTTTTTTTTTTTAATTTTAATTTAGCACAAGGTGATTTTTATGAAGTTCATCAAGAAATTTAAAGTAATTAATTAATGGATAATATGTCAAAGTAAAAATTTGTAAACAATTTACAGGTATAAAAACTTTAATCAAATTATAAGGGTAAAAAATTAATTAAATGTCTTTTTGAAAAGTTAAATGCTAAAAAATCAATTTTAATTCTTTTTTTTTTTTAATAATTAATAATAATAATAAACCAAATTTAATAATTTATTTAAATTTAATTAAGCAAAAGACAATCCTGTATTTTCGCAAACACTGTAATCAATCAAAGAACAATTTCCACGAAAAGAGATATTAACAAAGAGCCAAAATATAAAAATAAATTAGAAAATTCTAAAAGCTACGCTTTAAGAGAGAATCACAATTAGTTTCTTAATACTAATCACTATAATTCACAGAAGGTTACAATTGGTTGTAGTTTTTAAATTTTTTTGGAATGAATTTAATTTGCGTAAATGAAATTTTCCATTTTCCATTTCATTCGATGTGCTTCTCCTCCACTTCCTTCAAAGCGGTCTCTACAAAATTCCTAAAAAAAAAACAGATCAAACGAAAATGAGTCATCAACTAAAAAGTAGTAAAATTTTAAATAATATAAAATTATTGATTAATTGTATAGTAAGATAAAAATAATTGAATGAGATGTAATTAAAATGAGGAAGTCAATGATTAGATTAGTTGTGGCTTCTTATCACTTTATCACTTACGTAATGATAGTGTCCAATTCAGGTGCTCTACAGATATATTTGTGTCCGTATTCGTACTTTTTATCGAAAGTTACGAAAGTGATGTTGCCTTGAGTTTTTCTTCGGAAATCTTGAGCAGTTTCGTACAACTAAAATTTGAATTTCGTTTAATTTTTTTTTTTAGTTTCAAGTTATGTTTTTTTTAATTTAATTAAATGACTGGAAGTCAATGATAAATTGCAGCTAAATAAATTTATTTATTTTAGAGAGAGTTGTTCTATATCAAATTTTAAAATAAAATTTTATTTATGTCTTTCCGGTTTTCCGGAAATAATTTTTAAGTGTAAGGTGTCCATTCCTATACTGTTTATGCAGCTAGTGCAACATTAAAATGATTTTTTTCTCAGAAGTCAACTCCTTAGATTTTTAAAATTGTACCGTTAATCTATAGGGGAATATTGTTCTTTATAGAAATCCTAAATAAAATTTTAATAATGTCTTTTTGGTTATCCGGAAATAATTTTTA
>JASKGO010001534.1:0-29777 GCA_030556065.1 Holobus sp. GC000080
GCGAAATGTATGGTTACTTTTGAAAGGTTTATCTTCCGGGAAATGCCAATTTCTGGTTTATATTGGTTTGATATTTTAGCCGTCTTATTAAATATTTGCTCTTCATGTGAATTTTCTTTATCAAGACATGAAAACCGGTCGCAACTTTCAAAAGTTAATTCTGATTTTTTAAATTTTAAACAGATTTTTGAAAAGGAAAAATATTTTAAATTTAAGGATAATTAATTTCCTTTTTATTTGTTGGATTGCATTGATAAAAGCAGTTAATTTAGTTTAGGTTTAATTAATTTCCTTTTTATTTGTTAGCTTGCATTGATAAGAGCGATTAATTTAATGAAAATTTTAATTGTTAATATTAATCCTTCAGTAAAAAGAAGAATAAACAATTTTATTACTTCTTGTTTTAATTTAAAAAAAACGACAACAA
This sequence comes from Holobus sp. GC000080, assembly GCA_030556065.1. Classification (NCBI taxonomy): domain Eukaryota; kingdom Metazoa; phylum Arthropoda; class Insecta; order Coleoptera; family Staphylinidae; genus Holobus; species Holobus sp. GC000080. The sequence continues at coordinate 428 of JASKGO010001534.1, forward strand.
TGAAACTGATGATTAATTTGGTTATCTTTGTTTTTCTTCAACAGGAAAAACATATTGCCAGACGTGCAAGAAGAAATGTTCGGGTGAAGTGTTGCGCGTCCAAGACAAGTATTTCCACACCGAATGTTTCAAGTGCACGATTTGTAAGAATTCCTTAGCGCAAGGCGGCTTCTTCTCCAAAGACGGTGCCTACTATTGCACCGTCGATTACCAAAGGAATTATGGCAGCAAGTGCGCCAACTGTGGAAAATACGTCGAAGGAGAGGCAAGTGTATTTCATTTCCACTTTTCCACTTTATTTTTTCTACAGAAACTTAATTTTTTTTTTTTTTATTTTCTTCTATAATTACAATGTAAACATTATATAAAAAAAATTGTTATTTTCATTTTTTATACTTTGTAGGTGGTCTCTGCTCTTGGTAAAACCTACCACCAAAAGTGTTTCACTTGCGCAAGATGTCGACAACCTTTTCCATCCGGAGAAAAAGTCACCTATACCGGCAAAGAGGTCATTTGCGGAAAGTGCTTGCACATTCCAGTCAGGACGCCCAAATTGGGCAGTCCCATGTCCAACAATCCAAACGGTAAACTGGAAAACTATTATTTTCTTCAAGTGTTTATTTTTAATGTTTTTGTTTTTTTTGTAGAATGTGCTGGTTGTCATGAAGAATTGAAGGAAGGCCAAGCGCTAGTGGCTTTGGACCGCCAATGGCACGTTTGGTGCTTGAAGTGCGGCACTTGCGGTGTCGTTCTTCATGGCGAGTACATGGAAAAGGATGGGGTGCCCTATTGCGAACGAGACTACAAGGCCCAGTTCGGTGTCAAATGTGCCTATTGCAATCGATTCATCACTGGAAAAGTTCTGCAGGTATTTTCCTTTTTACTTTTTTACAAATTCTTATAATTAATTAGATTAGAATTAAATATTTTTTTAAAACTAATGATTAATTTATTTAAAAAAAACTGGTATTACAAAAAAAAACTAAAATAATAATAAAATACTTAAAAATTTGTTATAAAGTTAAAAATGTTACGAATGAAATTTTTAGGCAGGTGATAACCACCATTTCCATCCGACTTGTGCAAGGTGCACTAAGTGCGGGGACCCATTCGGGGACGGCGAAGAGATGTATTTGCAAGGGGGTGCCATTTGGCATCCGAGGTGCGGTCCAGGTCCCACCAAGAATGGCCAGGTGCTCAACGGAAGTGGCGAACCGAATGGACATTGCACTGATACCGATACCGGACGTGAATACGATCGAATGAGCAGCTCAGCTGTAAGTGAGATGCAGGTAATTTTTGTTTTCGGTTTTTTTTCTTTTGAGATTTGAGCTTTTGCAGCTTTTTAGTTTCTTTTTTTATTTGTATTTTTTTTTTTACTACGTTATGAAATATTTTCAGTTTTCATTGCGTTCCCGCACTCCTAGCTTGAACGGTTCCTTATATAGTCCAACTAGCATGTCTAGAAAGGTTTGTTTTTAGTTTTTTTTTCTTTTTTTTTTAATTATTTATCAAAAAATAACTATAAGTCATTTTTGCATTTTTTTTTTGTTACTTCTAATAATTGGGGTGTATTATAGCATGGATATAGGACGCCATCGCCTGGATTGATTCTTAGGGACTATAGTAAATCGGGAACACTGGCCGAGGACATTTCTAGGATATACACTTATAGTTACCTGACTGAAGAGCCTTCGCTCGGTTATTTGAAACGACCAATTGATCCGTACGACAAGACGCCCGTTTCACCTCATTTCCATAGGCCCACTTGTAAGGTTTCCTTTTGCTTTCCACTGGAGTCGATAATCGAAAACGTTGATTTGCAGCACAAAATTCGTTGCGTGGCAGTCAAAGTGGTACGAAATTTCGACAAAACAAGCCCGGAATGACCGTCATGGTTAATGCGATGCGTAGTGAGACTCCCAGGCCGAAATCGCCGCACATGAATAACGAGGAACCCATCGAAATGGCCCATTTCCCCGATGCTAAGCCGCCCAAACCCGGCGAGAAACCAAAGATCGAAAGGGATGATTTCCCAGCACCTCCTTATCCCTACACTGATCCAGGTAACTATTTTCTTTTTTCTTACTACTTCATAAGAATTAATGGTTTTTTCTTTTTCAAAAATTAATTTTTTTTTTTAACATTTTTCTAGAACGTAGAAAAAGATGGTCAGATTCATACAAAGGAGTGCCTGCTTCGGACGATGAGGACGAAGCTGATGGCGAAGTAAGGACGCCGCAGGAAATTCAGGACGAGCAATTGAAGCGCGAAGAACAAGAATTGAGTAAGATTGCCACAGGTATAGGAAAAGTATTTTTGAAAAATGTGAAAGAGCGCGAAAAGTTCAAACAATGGAAAGCTGCTCATTTAGACCCTAGGAATGCTTCAAGGTAAATTTTTTTTTTAGTTATTGAGTTTAATTGGTTTTAATGTTAATTGTTCGTTGGTTGTTTTAGGTGCCCTTCGGCTAATAAAGAACCGGTGTACAGATTAAGATACGAATCGCCAATCGGGGCCAGTCCTTCGCGTAACGCCGACCATCCTAAACCCTTCGACGATGACGAATACGATCGGTCCATGAGTTGTAGGTCTTCCATGGGTCGATCCATTGGACAGATTCCTAGTTACAACGGTAAGTTTCTTATTTATCGCTACCAAGAAAATATATTGCAATGTTAGGGCACAAGAAACACACATTAACAAAATTTTTATAACGATTATATTGATTGCTAATTGGCCTACAAAATTCTGAAAAAAAAATAAGGTGAGCCTTTGGAAATTTAAATTTGCATGCATCGTTATACAGGGTGTTCTTATTAAAACGATTTTGTGTTAAAAAAAAAACAATGTTTTTAAAAAGTTTTTAGAATTTTTTGTTTTCAAATTAAAAAAAAAAAATTTTGGTTTCTAAGACATAAGGTGAATTTGAATTTTGCCGAAAGGAAAACAACCCTTATTATTTGTGATTACTGTTTTTTTCATTTTTAAATTTTTTGTTTTTTGAGTTTACTTTTTTTTATTGTTTGTATTTTGTGTTTTATTTTTGTTTTTTTGGCTTGAAAAAAATCCTGTAGCAGTACTGCCGCCTCTACGTAACCAGCCTCGTCCGGGCTACAGTTTGAAGTCATCCACTTTGCCGGCCCGAAACGGTTACGTAAGTACCTGAATCTTCTCCAAGCGAAGATTTTCAAATCACCAACAACATACTAAACTAAACACTTGAAACACACGAAAATCATTTTCGAAAATTTACCGAAATTGCGCGCATTTATGAATTAGTGCATTTTTTAAATGAATGTCTGATTGTTTGTAATGATGCAGTCGTGAGTGCCCTGCGTCATGTCCCTAAACCGGGCTACGGTTTGGCCCCCCGATCACAAACATTCAGCTCGACCGTCGGTAGTTATACTCATATTCCCGTAAGTCGCAATTTTGCTCTTCCCGTTTGTTTAGTTTATTTTGTTTTTTGTTCCCTCTGCTTTTGTTCGGTTTTCCATTTAGTGAGCACCAATCGTGTGCATTCTCTTTTGAACCCCATTTGGTTTCGTTCATTTTACCCATCCCCAGCCCGTTGTGCCTTTATTGAAATGTGATTTTCGCAGGGAGACTATTCCTTTAATGAAATGGGCTATAAAACGCACAGTACAGACTTCAGTAGTGGAAAATCGGACGGTAAGTTTGCAATGAAAAATTTTGTTATTTTTTTTTTTGGGCTTTTGGCTTTTTGTTGTTTGTTTGTTTGTTTGTTTGATTGTCCAAGTGTGCGGTCAATATTGTGGTCTGGATGATTTCTCTAGGCTGACGGTGACGGTCTTTTTAATTTCCATCACATTCTTACAGAAAAAATAGGTACTTACCGTTTGTTTCTTGCAGTTTCCACCGGTTCCATCACCGATGTTGAAAGGCGTGCTTTGGTATGTACTTTGCTTTGGTTTTATTAATTTTAATTTTTGTTTTTATTAAAATTTGATTTATATTTTTACTTATTTGAAAAAGCACACTATTCTTGTTATATTTACACTGAATAGAATGAATAGAAAACGTTAAAATGTTGGATGATTTTTGTAGAACGCGGAAATGCCAGTTTCCACGACGTATACAGGGGGCCTGGGGCGGTACCCAGGAGGGTGCGTGTCACAAGTGCGACGCTCGCTGCCCAACATGGCCCACTCGATGCTCATCAACGAGCCGGCCAAAATCTATCCGTACCATCTGCTGATGATCACCAACTATCGACTGCCCGTTGATGTGGACAGATGCAATCTGGAGGTGACGATTTTCCACAACTGTTTATATCGAAACGCTGAATTTATATTTTATTTTTTAGAGGCATTTGTCCGACGCAGAATTCGAAGCTTTATTCCACTGCCCCAGAGTTGAATTTTACCGGATGCCTTTGTGGCGTCGCAACGAGTTCAAACGCAAGGCTCGTCTCTTTTAAAAACTTTCGCAACAGCTGAAAGCATTTTGAACTTCTTGCCGGACTTTTTTAAATATTTATCGATTCGCTGGCTTTCAATATTTTCCATTTTTTCGATACTTAAAGGGAAATTTTATACAGATTTTATCGATCAAATGAGCCATTTGATTTTTAGCGCGAATCCTTTCGATGGAAACAGAATTTCGATGGGAAATCGAAAGGATTAGTAGGAAGAGCCAGCAATGTGAAATTATCGGCAGAAACAAAGCTTTTATTTTTCTTCAAAATACGCCTTTTACCTGTTGTTGCTTTACAATTTACACATTTATTACTACAGAACTAGATTTACAAATGAAATCTTGCTTCTCTTGGGCTAGTCGATGATTTATATGGTTATTAGAGGAGAGTAGTGTGTTTATAAAGAGTCTATCCTATAACTAATATGTAAATTATAAGAATTTTATAATTTTGTGCTTAATGAAACGAGCGGTCAATTGATACACATAAAACGTAAATTTTGGGTTTATTTGCTACTCCCAAAACAATGAAACAAGCAATCAAAAGTAATTGCAACCATTAAAAACACGTTGCTGATTGCTGCTAGCAGTTTTTTTTGCGTGGCAATGTCATAAGTGTAGTTAGAAATAGTTGTAAATTATGGTTTTACTTGTTTATTTCTCTCTTTTTTTTTGTTTTTCTGTATCGGCAGTCTATATATGTATTCACATATATGTATATTTATTGCTAGAGTAGTTATGTACAAAATGTTACGTACTTTATATACTTGGTTTGTGTTCTTTAATTTCGTCAAAAAAAAAAATGATAGAAAATGTAGAATTTAAATTTGCCGCCATTGTGACCTGTATCTTAGCAACCGATTAATATTTTAGTTTTTAAAACGTAACTTGTACGACTAAAGTAATATAATTATGCATTTCATTCCCATTGTCGAGGTCTTATTAACATTAATGCGAATTAAGGTCAAGCGAAATGGAAAGTGCGTGCTTAATTTTTACTCATGTGTTTTTTTAGCAATTCTTGGCGAATATCTTGAAGATTAATGCGCTCATTTCGGTGTACTCGAAAGAAATCTTACGTAATGATTAAAAAACCAGTTTTTCTAGAATCATCAATGGCAATTGAAATAGTGACATGTAAAAAGGCATGTTCAGAGATAATTCGAGTGATCAGCAAACAAGGGGAAATCTTATCTCTCGGACTTATGTAATACGCTTGCGGATGGCCAACAAATATTAATTGGCGTAATTTCGCGCACGATCGTCATTGCCCGTTTTTGGTCGGCCGCCGCCGCTTGACGCATCGCTTGGTGGGGATGAAACGTCGCACTGATTTTCTCTTTTCATTTGAGAGCCGCGTTCAGCAAGTGTCGTGTGTGCCAGTTGTGGCCGCTGTGGATGCCCTAAATTTTAAGTGAAGAGATAACTGCGGACAGACACGGCTCCCAAGAAGGGATTTGATTCGCGTGCCGCTGCTGCTCAACCATCACCAGCTGCCGTTGCGAGCGAATAGAGTGCGCGATCGCGGACCACTTGACAGTTGTTGGATGTGCGAAGAACGCGAGACCAGAGAACACTTTACGACGTCCTTCCGATTGAAGACCGCAACCACCGCTGGACAACAATGAATTTTGAGGATTATGAAACGCTGCCGACGAACAACGTTCTCACGCACATGACGGCCGGGGCCATCGCGGGCGTCATGGAGCATTGCGTAATGTACCCCCTGGACTCCGTCAAGGTACCCCCTTTTTTTGCCCCTTTTTGCAATTCGAAAGAGTTGAAAAGATAGCTCTAATTTAGCTGCAGGGAATCCGCTAATTGCATAACATTACGGATTCGATGAACGGGAGCATGTCATTGGATAAATTCGTTTTAAGGTCAGCATCTGCTGTGCTTACCTAACGTGCGCACTTTGAGGTTATCTTCCGCGAGATTTCTCTTTCAGTTTTTTCTTTTTGGTTTCTCAAGCAAATGTTTTCCTTTTGTTTTGCAAAATGATTGAATTACATATTTAGCAACGAATTGTTTTTAAATAATTATGTGACTGTTTGGTTGATTTGATTTTGCTTATGTTGCAGACCAGGATGCAGAGTCTGGCCCCTTCGATGGTGAGGGAGGGCATCAGTGCCACGTTCCTGAGGATGGTACGCAACGAGGGCATGCTGAGGCCTGTGAGAGGAATGTCGGCGATGGTCGTGGGAGCCGGACCAGCACATGCCCTTTATTTTAGCAGCTATGAATACTTGAAAAACAGACTAATCTCAAATACAGCTACTTCTAGATACCACACTGTAATATATGGTGAGAAACATTTCTTTCATCTTATTTAACAATAAAACATTTGTATTTTTCTCTTCATTGAGAGATTTACTTTCACATTTGCAATTATGAGCTTTTCATTTGTTTTGCATTGTCAGCAGTAGATAAGATTAAATGATTTTGCAATACAAGCTTCATTTAATTAAAATCATTAAAAAGTTACCAAACAGCTTAAATTTATAATGAAAAATGTTTCTAAGAATTGCCAAAATGCTGACAAATTTTAATTATTCAATTCCAAGCATTATAAACTGATAAAAAGGGCATTCTGTTTGTTAATATTTAATTAGTGATATTGTAAACATCACAATTAACAATAAGTGACCGTCACGGGCACAATTAAGTGATGATTTACAGTTTCTAATATGGCTAATGAATTTACGACACGTTTTAATTGAAGCGCAATGCAAATATTAATCAATAAATATACGGTTTTCGAAAGTCGTTTCTTGTTTTTTGATTTGTTTAATCAGTAATTTTAGAAATTGAAAAAATCATATGAATTGTTTCTTTTTTTTTGTTCAATTTGTAACAAAAATTTGCTGGTAAATTGTGTAAAAGCATTAATTTTTCCCTATTATACATGTCTATTAATTACTGTATTTCTGTTTTAGGAGCTTCCGGTTGTATTTCAACGGTATTACACGATGGTATAATGAATCCAGCTGAAGGTATGTTTGATTGATGTTTTTATTTTTTACTTTATGGTATGTGTAGTTTTCATTTGAAAAACGAAAACCATATACATTTTATACATTTTGCAAGTAATTCTCCACAACACTTAATTCCAACAGCAACAGTATTATTAATTGCATGGCTTGTCCCATTAGCAGTCTTGACATTGAACCGCTGAACGTGTTTTGCGAATATATTTTCAAGGTGATTATTGCCCATTTTTCAATGGCCGGTTATTGCAAGAGTCTAATGCGTTTTTTTCATTTTTATTTTCCTTTCTTTTTTTGATAATTTAATTTGGTTTTCACTCAAAAATTCGAAATGTTTCGTTCGGTGTTTGTTTTCCAATTGATATGTATGCAAATTTGGGCCCTTGACAAATTCATCATTGCTAAATGCGCAATTTATTGAGACTTTAAGTGTTTTTTTTTTGTTTTTTTTTTTTTCTGTTTATAACTATTTGCAATAAGTAAAAAAAGTAATTGTTATTATATTAAAAAAAGGTTTTGTGTATTGTTAATGAAAAAGTAATTATTTGTAGAGTTTATCTTGTTTCTTTTGTTTGAGTGGTATGAGTGAAAATTGCACTGTCATCATTTTATTTGTTAGTTGATTTTATAGCTCATTAATTAATTAATTAAGTAAATATTTCTACAATTATTAAATCTTGTTATTTTTTTTATTTTTAAATATTTAAAAATATCTCAAAAAATGTTTATAGGGAAAATGGTACTTCAAACTTAAAATCAATCGATTTATTGCGGCTATTGATTAATTCTTTACTTTATTTAATATTTGATGTTTACCAGTAATCCATTTGTTAGCAGTGATCGTTTAAATGTTATCTAATAGTTATCTAAACTGAAACCGCCGAAAAATAAGTCAATGTATTAATAGTTATAGCGAATCTGTTGTTTATTTGTCGGAATTGCAAAGTAAAATCAAACTTTAATTGATTAATTTAATGCTATAAATTGTTTTTTCATTTATTTTCATAACTCTTAAAGAAATGATAATAATTACTAAATCATCACTAAAGAAAAATGTTTTTGATTTAATTATAAAGCATTTAAGGTATAAAATTGCGTTCGTCAACGGGACGTGAAATATTTTCATAAAACTGGGAACTTTGCAAACGATAAGAAGAGATAACAGTTGAGTAACCTTGCCACTCGTTTGTAAATTGTAAATAATTTTTGAGTTGAATTTTACATTTAAAAAAAATCTACACCACAAACCTCAATTTCCTATAATAACAATTGAAATAATTGCATTTAATTTGTTTAGTTGCCTGCTGTAAAGAAACGACAGGAATTATATTGATTATGATTTTTTTTTCATTTTTAATTTATTTGTTGCCATTGTTGACATATTAAATATAAATAATAAATTCTAATTTGTCGTTTTTTATTTTTAGTGGTAAAACAGCGACTGCAAATGTTCAATTCGCCGTACAAATCGGTGGCGGATTGCATAGCGCGCGTGTACAAAGCGGAAGGACTGAAGGCGTTCTACAGGAGCTACACGACGCAGCTGACGATGAACGTGCCCTTTCAGAGTATCCATTTCATGGTGTACGAGGTGGCCCAGAAGATAACGAACAAGGAGCACAAGTACAATCCGAAGGCGCACATGATAAGCGGCGGTTTGGCGGGCGCGATTGCCGCCGCCATCACGACCCCTCTGGATGTGTGCAAGACGTTGCTCAATACGCAACAAGGCGGTGCAGCCGGAGGGATGAGGGAGGCCGTTTCGACAGTCTATAGGTTTGTTAATTTTTCTTACTTTCTTTTTCTGTCTTTTTTTTAAGTTCTGAATTTGTGAAGTTATTTCATAAAGTTTTGTAATAGTTAATTGGCATCTCGTTGAAGTAAAAAAAAAATGAAAAAAAAGTTACAAGGCCGTTAGCAATGACAATTTTTTCGATGGTAATTTATGTGTAAAAAAAAACTGCAAGCGTCGGTTAGCGGTTAATGAGCTCTGATAATGTTTATTTAATTGTGCTTTGTAATAAGTCTCATTTAATTTAACACATTGTTTTTAACGTCATTTTGGAATTATTTGCACAAAATGGTAATGCGGTTCTCTTGCATTTTTTGAAATTTTTGTTTCTAATTTTTTCTTAAGAAAATGTAAACTGCAAAGCATGTTAATTTTTAAAACTTGCAGATTTAACATTGAGTTAAGACGTTTATTTTTCCGCGATGAAATCATGTATTTATAATTTCGTAAATAATTACTATACGTTATGCAACTGATTACTATACAATTCAATGTGAATAAACAATAGTGTTGCATTATTGTTAAAAAAAACAATATTGAAATTTATCCATTGTTATTTTTTATTTTATTTGTTTCTAATTTAGTAATTGAATTTATTAATTAAATAATTTAATTTATTAAATGTAGGAAAATAATATTTTCTGAATGAAATGTGTATTTGTTTTTAGGGTCGGCGGTCTACCGGGTTTCTTCCGCGGAATGCAAGCGAGAATAATGTACCAGATGCCGGCGACGGCAATCTGCTGGTCGACGTACGAATTCTTCAAGTACCTCATAGGTAATTTTGACGAGGTGCGACTGGTGGTGCCGCAGCCGACCACCGTGTTCGCCGAGGACGAGAGCAGGGAAGGGAAGTCGACGACGAGCTCGGCTGCAACGGCTGCCAGCAGTAGTAGTACGACGTCGCGTCCGAAATGCCCGCCAGGCCCGGTGAGCAGCGAGAAATTCAACATGAAGGCGCGCGAGATTCCCGCAATGTCGGGCGCCGGACTCTACGGTTCCTTATCATATAACACGATGCACACGGCCGACACTAGTTTCAACAGGCGAAAGGATGCCACGATACTCGACATGCGACACACCTAGTAAGAGATCTATGTATACTGATTGCATCAGTTGGAGGTTTCAACGACCCCCTCAAAATTATTAAGTTTTACTTGTTGCGTGTATAAATCAAAAAATGAAAGAAAAAAAACAACAACCACAAAACATAATAGGGTACAAATGGCGCGCCCCCTTAGCTTTGGTTTCTTTATTTGCCCACGCTCCGGACATGCTAAATTTACGATGTTTGATTTATCTGTGTAGCTAGATTGATAGAAGTTCTGGAAAAATCGCCATCACGACCCGTTTATCTCGGCGACACGAATATTTCTATAATTGTTCAGCTTGTTTCATTTTTTTTCCTCATAGTAAAAGATAACAAAGCACTCTGAAATTGAACAACCAGTTAAGACGCTTAAGAAGCGTTTAATTTGCATAGCAACAGCCGCAAGCTTGATAACTTTCTTTCTTTTTTTTTATTATGATTCAAATTAAATGTGTACGAAGCTCATTGATTAGTAGTAATGGCGTGTTTAATCAAACAGAAATGAAAGAAAATGAGATCGGAAATGTATTGGAAAATTGGTGCTAGTTTATTAGATTTTTCGCCTTTATTTTCGTGAATTGAAGCTTGAATTTAAAGATTCGTTGAGCGAATTGGTTGTTGATTAACGGTTGGTCACTAAATACTAGTTTTTCCTTTGATTTACGAAACATAAAATCGGCGGTGCGGAGGATGCAAAGCGCCACTCAGATTAACAAATGACATCACTCTTATTTAGGTAGTACAAAGTGCGCTCCTCTTTGTTGGAAATTTGTTGTAAATTGGTGTAAATATTGATAGTTTTTATTGATTAGAAATTGAAAATTGATGAGCCAAGGCAATAATTTAGTAATTCGAGATATCGCAAAATGGGCATCGTTTATTATTATTATTCATTAGTGCTTTGATCAATTAAATAGTTTGCTTTTTTGTTTTGTTGTATGAAACAACTTATATTAAATTATGAAAATTGATGCAGAAAGTATAAAGTTTTCAAGAGTTTTCTTTCTCCTAGACGCAATAAATTGCAAATTGTTTGTTGATCAACGCAAAACTTTTATTACTATTATATTATAAGACAAAGTAATGTAAAAAGAACATGGGTACCGATGTAATATGATAGCGTTCATTACTTCCACTGATTTTTCTGTTAATCAACGAAACGATTCGTTTTCCGAAAGCGAAACGTTTAGTTGGTGAGAAAAAAAAGCGTTCAGTTTCAATAAGTCGATGATGTGTACATGTAAAGATAACATTTTTTTGTTTGCTCTCCTCGAGCTGTGTAATTAATGTTTATTAATCGAAAAGGGAAATGTTTAGGTTTTTGATGAAGCACTTCAATTTCGGAATTTTTTTGACTTAGAGCAATCACACCTACACATACATTCACACAAACATTTGTAGTTAAAAAAAATAATAACATTTTTGGTTTGTATAGTTGTACATTTAGATATAATTGCTGCGAAGCTAATCCAATTGGAAAAATTGCAAAACAAATTATTTGTTAAGGCGCTATAATGTTTGAGCGGTAAAATGTAAAAGAAATGAAAAGAAAAGGAAACGTTTTCGACGGCTGATTCAAACGCTGTTCTTTGGCTGTGATAAAGTCCTTATCGTCAGTTTTTTCTTGTATGATATTGACTTCGTTCAGATGGAAGTACTATCATATATTTTTATAATTTATACAGAGATCGTCCGCAGGAGTCGGGCCACATTTGGCGCGACTCTGTGCAGGACCACCACACTTGTGATAAGGGACCTTGTCACTATTCATAAATAGTATTTATATAAGTTTGTGTCATACACTTTGATGATGAAGATTATTATTATTAATATTATTGTTTCTTTTTTATTTGTACGTTTGTTTCTTTGGATTCAGAAGTAATGCCCTTTCCAACAGTGTAATACTCCGAACCCACTACATCTTTTTGTTTTTCGTTTTTGTAGAAACAAACACAATATAACTACTACATAAGAAAACTTACTCAAACCAGTCGAAAAGTAATAAGTGCTGTAACTTTGAGACACGTTGGACGTACTCTGTGTTTGGATAAGACAACAAATAGCCGATTTGGAATATTTAGTTGTTAAGTCTTTAAACAATAATGAAGAGAAGCAGTGTTTTTTTGGATAAAACAATAAAATAAACAGTCAACTTCCTTATAAACAGTTTTCACACTTTATTTTTTTCGTTGTTTAAATAGAAAACTATTTCAAAATTGTTTTGGAATATTTAAAATGTTATTTAATTTCTCTAATTGTCTGTTTTTAGATCGGTTTACTGGATGAATGGACAAAAATTTTCCTGTGGACGATTTCCTAGTGCCTTTTGTACTGATTGTTCTTCAAAATTAAAATTTATGGACAGAAGACAACAAAAGGGAACCGTTGGGAATCAAAAGGGTACACAGTTCGGAATTTTTCGTTTGTTATATATTTATTTATAAGTAAAATCGTATTTGTTTTATTGTTGCTTTAATTTTTTTTTATTCTTTTTTAATCAATTGAAAAATATCTGCAGTTTATTAAGCATTTCAAAAAAATTTAAAAGTGTTTTGACATTACATGAGCTGGCAAAAGAATTAACAGACATTTTCATTGAGCAGATTTTAGAAACTTTTAATGTTTTGCATCTTTGTTTTTATTTTAATCACCAATTGTTTGAAAAATCAAATAATTGAAAGTTTTACCAACATAGTTAGTAATTAAAATAGGAATCCAGCTCTGTTACGTAAGATGAAGGTCCCAGAAGACAAGTATTGCCAAAAACCTGTACGATATTTCATTAAAAAAAAAATTAAACATTAAATTTAACAAAGAAATTCATTACCGTATTGGCAGTACCAAGATTTGGACATGGACCAGGTGCAATGCAAATGCAATCCATTGGATAAATCGGTTGGCAACAGCATTTGTGTATTACGATTTTATTCAGTTTTTTCTTGAAGTTTTCTCGATTACTGTAATCCGTTTCGCATTTGCAACAACAAGGACTGGTTTTTGGTCTTTTACGGTCCTTATACTTCTTTTCTCTTTGTGTATCTTCTTCATTGTAAAGAGAAGTTTCTTCTTCAGAAGTTTCAGCTTCTTTTTTATCAGTACTTTGAAAATGTGATCCGTTTTCATAAATTTTTTTGCATTGGCAATTCTTTGGCGCACTTTTAGGTCTCTTTTCCTTCAACTCATTTAACATATTATCAATAATGCCTTCTAAATTATCATCGGTGTCATACTGCAATTTCTCTTTTAGTTATTACGAAGAAAAAACTAATTATTTAGTTGTACTTACTGACTTTTCACGACTTTTACTTTTGTTTCTTGATTTGCGCCTACTTTTGGGGGATTTGTATCTATAATTATGTCCTTCATTGGTAACTTTTGTTTCTTCTTCGGTGTTATTTTGAATTTCATCATTCATTTCTATGTTACTGTCACATATATCACAGCATTGGATATGGCAAGATCGTTTTTTAACCACTGTACTGTTCTTTTGTACTGCTTTTGTTTCGTTGTCTGCTAAATTCTGCACATTGCTTTCTTTATTATAATCTTTGCCATAAGGACTTTCAAAGTTATTGGAATTTACACTTATTTCTTTGCTACTAATTTCAGGTAAAATTTTATACGTAGATTCTTTACTCTTTATAGGTACTTTAAAATCTGTGTTATTGGATTGTTGAGTGGTATTTGAAGGCCTGTTGTTTTCAAATACCATCTCAATTGAACTCTGTTCCATGTTACTTTGCATTTCTTTTGAAATTATGTGCTGTGGAGGACAAGAACATCGGCAAAAATAACAATGCTCTTTAAAATTGCTGCCTTTTTCTGTTAATGTGATTAATAAAGAAGTCCATATTATTTTTATTATTTAGCAATTACAATTAATTTGATTTTTCATTTAATTTTTTTTTTAACTTTCAAAATCAATCATTTTTTTTTACTTTTAATTGGGTTGGGTATCCTGGGAAAGGATTATATTTATTACCATTTCATTTCATTTTTCGTTAGGGGTTTTTTTATTCAAAATTTGAAATTCATTTTAGGAACCGACCGGCAGAGGGCTTTTCCTCACTGATTTCCTAACCATAAAATAGTGTTTGCCTTTGCTTTGGGCAAGTAATAAAAAATGTTTAAACTAAGAAATAAACAACTTTAATAGCCAGCAATGGAGAAGGTACTGAAGTCAATCTTCGGAGAACACGACAAACTATTAGGGGAAACCCCAACAGAGAAAAAATACAATTTCGTAACAGTAGAAAAAAGGGAAGAAGAGTTATCCGGAGTGGAAAGAGTCATTAGAAGACTCTTACCAAAGCAAGTACGAATCAACCACTTAAACCATTAACTAATTTAATGATATTTTCAGTGAACACGGAGAATGGAGCGACGAGACCAACACCATTGTGGAAGTGGCCTGTATGAGCATGTTTTTGGGTGCCATATATGGAGGATTCACACACAGCAGAATAGGATATCTGGAATTTATGGAAACCAATCAAGCAACCAAATTTGATAACCATCTAGATGCAAAAGTAACTGCTAGCATTATTTTATTAAAAACAACTTAATTTTATTTCTAGAGGAAACTACAAGATAAAGTAACAAAAAGTTTTGCAAAAGGAGCCTTCAGATGGTCTTGGAGATTGACAACGTTTACTACCACTTACTTCACAATGGCCACAGCCATTTCGTTGTACAGAAACAAAAATGGAATTTTAGAACATGTCATTGGTGGTGGCATGGCTGGATTAACTTATAAATTCAATTTTGGCCCCAGAGGTTGGGTTGTGGGCGCTGCTTTGGGGTCCACTTTAGGTTTATTAGCCGGTACTACTATTACATCTATTTGTGCTCTTACCGGTGTTGATATGGGACTCGTCAGACAGAATAATCGTCGGATTCACGCTATAAGATTCAGCGAAAGAGCTAAAAAAGGACTTAAGGATGCCTTCATTGAAGATAAGACAGGTTTGAACTATGAACTGGAAAGGAGGCAACAATTGGATTCAGAACTGCTGAATTTAGGACCTGAGTCTTAAATGTATTAATGGTGGTAATAATCCTGTTAATTAACTAGTCCTAAGTAGTCAAAAATTAAATTAATTGTTTGAAAAAGCAATTCAACTTTTTTTGTTTTTGAAATTCCCTTTTGCAATTTTTTAAGTATTAAAAAATCGTTTTGTTTTTAAATTAAAATATTTTACAAGAAATTAAATTACATTAAAAAATGATAGATTTATTAAAGAAGTAAATAATTTGCACAAATAATAGTACTAATTAGCTAAATTAACAAACAAATCATCAAATAGTTTGAGCCTTATACATAGAGTAGAAATTATAAAGTAAATACTTTTTTATTTTAAAGCGTCGCATCGATTGTGCCTAAGGTGTTGGCAGATTATTTGAGCGCGAATTTCCTCGAAAAAGAACATTATTCGGTAGGCCTGATGACCCTTCTAGGGCCACGATTCGAGGGTCCTTTCGGTTTGGAAAACTTGGGCTGATTCAAGTTCCTTATAGGATGCAGTTCTTCATACAAATACTTTTCGGTTACTTCAGATGGGTCATCGATTTCCAACTAAAATTGCATTGTTTTTTTTTTTAAATACCAAAAAATAATTAAAAAGAAATTGGAAACCTTTTTTGCAATTTCAATGTTCCAACTGCACAAAGAATCAATCAGAGGTCCCTTGCAACTGGAATACAGCATCCTTTCTTTGATAGTGCAATTATAACCCGGCATTGAATAAATAAATACTGAAAATTGTTGTTAGTAATATTTTAGGATGAAAGTAATGTTTGAATTATTTATTTTTACCTATGCTTTTTAAAGTGTCTCCTTCATGAGTATGTTTGAAGGTAAACAAATGGTATCTGGCGTTTTCCTTGGGAATTTTGCCAATTAAATCACTTACATTTATGGTTTCCGCTAATGATAAAAGCACCTCTTCCTTTTCTATGTCTGCAACCATAAAATCATTAGCAAAAACAAAATTTACAAAAAACAAGTTACCTAAATTCATTTGAATGTAATTAATCTTTCCAGCATTCAATTTCTGCACAGCTTCTTTGATTTCAGGCGCAATAGGAAAGAGGACGCCTCCCAAAGTCTGTTGCTTAGTATTGATATTGATGTGAGTATTCAGTTCACTCTTTTTGATTTCCTCCAATTCTTCCTCTCTGGAAGTTAATGGAGCTGGTCCACTGGAAGCCTTCTTGTGTTTCCTGTATCCATCCAGAGTTGCCTCATTAGCTACAGTGCAATGAAGCTCATCACTGATGTTGGAAGAACCGAATTCAACTCTTAATGTGGCCTTAGTGGAAGCATACAGCATCTTTTGGCGAACTGGAGCCGAATCAGGCACCCAGCTGATCAGCACCCATTCATATCCTGTGGATATTTGTGTGTCCAATCTGCAACCATCATTGGTGAGTCGTTATATTATTTAGTTTCATGTATTCATACCTAAATAATATATAACAAGGGGTGTCTGCTTCAATTTGTGATGGCACAAATGCTTCAAAATCTTTCTCCCAATCATTGTCCTTGCCCATGCACCCTCCCAAGCTTAATTGCTCTGGAATTCTTTTATTTCATACATGAATTTATTACTGGATATATTACCATTTTCAATGATCACTTTAAGCATCCTCACTTGGCCATCTCTGCACTTGGAGAAATATGTTTTCAATTCGGAGTTGGCTGCAGTGCAAACAAACTTTGTTTATTGTTTTTATTTTACAAGTGTTATGGATCATACCTTGGATTCCTGTTTGATGCGACATAATTTTCTTTTTCTAAGGAGCTTCAATTGTTTGAATTTAGGAGATTTGTTTAGAAATAGAACAGCAAAAATCGGCAAGAAAAGTTTTTTTTTAAGAATTGTTTTAGGGTTAGGTTGGGACGAGTCACAGCTCGGTTGGTACCGCGACTATTCGACTAGATTATTTTAATTAAACTTTTAAACATGGACAATTAAGATAATTTAAATTTTACAGTCATTTACTACGAATTTTTGCATTTTATAGGCTGTTGGCTTTATTTTCTAAGTAAACTTTCTCTTCAAGCTGTTTTTAGAATGTTAAATTGTTATAAAATGAATTTATTTAATGAACTGCGTTTTGCGTAATCAACTTTTAAATGTTTAGTTTAATTTTTATCGCTGATTACAAGCATTTAAAGGCATTAAGCAATTCCATAGTTGGGATCATTTACTTTATTTTCTATCATAGTAGAAATTTGTTTTGCATTACTTTAAATTATAAACAATTCCAAAAATTATCATTAAACAATTAAAATGCTATTCAAATCAAGTTTAATGAGTGTAAATATTTAATTAATTAAACAAAAAGTAGCCCATTAGTTTTAATTAAATGCAGAAAATTTCAACAGTTGAAAACACAACTTAATTGGTGATAATTTTCTATTATTATGAATCCCTAATAACAACTAATAAATGTAATAACATTAAAAGCAAATTATTACAATAAAATAAGCACAATCGAACAGTTGGTCCCATAAATTACACTTATTTACCTAATTAATCGTCCCAATCATAATTTGATAAGGGAGAAGTGGCAAAATGCTTAAATATAGAATCGAATTTATTCATTTCCATTTAGTCTATTGAATTACCTTTAATTGCTGCTGTGAATATGCGAAAATTATTAGTTCTTCTTGTGGTTTTCAAATGTCTCAATTTCAACATCACTTTAGAATCCGTTTCGCCGGCTTCGTTTCAACTTAGTCGTAAAGTTAGTCCACATTGATTGCTTAATTACATTCTCTTCATTTGAAAATTGAAACTAACATTTTTTAGAAGAACAACGAAGAAGTAATTAAATGCGGTGATGTTAATGTCGGCACAGAAACCGAAATTTCAATTGACGGTGAAACGTACTGGACTACGAATTCTGTTTGCTTGCAAGGCAATTACTTGATTTGTTTGGCTAAAATGGTGCTAGAAGATGGTTTTTCCACTTTTTCAACGAAGCATTGTAAAACACCTTTAACAGTGCAAGAGCCATTGGTAAATTGTGCTGATCCCACTAATGAAAATATTAAGAAGTGTTCTAAAATAGTAGAGGCAACTTTCTGGAACATAAAATGTTCCGTTTCAACTTTAACCAACATAGAAGGAGGATGGATTAATATGATAAGAGTCAATTTAGTCCCAGATTCCATTGGAGAATTTTTTTGGTTTATTGATTTAGATGAATACGGAGTAAATGAAGATCATAATCTGCATGAAAATGAAGTCGGAAATGATTGCGCAATTATTGAGGAAAATACGATTATTGCGGTCCCCTGTGACGAACCTCATAAAAAATCTTGTGCTATTAGAAGAACCCAACCAAACTCC
This sequence comes from Holobus sp. GC000080, assembly GCA_030556065.1. NCBI lineage: Eukaryota > Metazoa > Arthropoda > Insecta > Coleoptera > Staphylinidae > Holobus > Holobus sp. GC000080. Next base: position 19,097 of record JASKGO010001534.1, read on the forward strand.
TCCTGGAGATGTTCCTCATCATCAAAATGCGTCTTTTGGCTTAATCAAGAAGGACGCCCGTTATGTTTATGTATACGTGATTTAAACATTAATTGCAATGCATTTTTGCCTCTTAATCTAATTGATTTTGGTTTTGATAAGTTTGAACCACTGGCATTACCCATCAGTTATGATGATGAAGGAATTTTTATTAATGAGAGTGAATTTAAGTGGATTAGGGAGACTCTTTGGTCATCAAAATTTCAATACGACTCGCTTGATTTTCAGCGTTCTGTTTTGAATTCTGAGGGATTTTGGGAGTACGGAAATTCTAGCAAAAAAATATGTTCGGAGGAAATTCCTGGTTTTTCTAAATCTATTAAAATGAAATACTTGAAAGAGGATCTTCTTGAAATAACCACTGATATACCAATAGGAAAACATATAAAAATATTAAGCGATGTTGTTCCCTTTCATCAAATGGGAATATTAACTGAAAATGAAGATTATGAAGTTGTGGAACAAAAATCTGATAAAATGTTGGTGAAGTTGAAACGGAATTTATCGGGATACTTTTTGGCTCAAGTTCAAAATAATGATGGTTTTAAATTCATCTCTAGTGACAGAGTCTTCACATTTAGTGATGAAAGATTTATTTTAAAAATTGCTGTTGAGTCTGATGGCAGTGAATTGGATCCTTTGAGTAGTCCCTTTTTTCGATCCATTGAAATTCCCGGATTTAAATTGAATTGGATGAAAACTTTAGAATTCGATTCTGATAGGAAAATCGTCAGGTATTTAGTTCATATCTACAGCGATAGTCAAGATCTAACAAGTGAGAAAAGAATCCCCGAAAAAAATGATAAAAATTATGACTTTGTCAAAGATTTCAATGATGCTAAACTGTTTTTTCGAGAATTCGTTAATGAATGGATAACTATTGAAAGTAGTTTGCAGAACTTGCAGTTCTGTGATTCATACAAAGAATTTATACGTGATGATTTTCAAATCTCGTGGCCTGTGACCTATGTTAATAAAAAAACCTATCCATTGGAACTATGTCGAGATCATAACTTACAACTTGCAAGTCTCACCTGTAATTTTGACTACTATGATGGAGCCAATTTTGGATCTTGGGACCAAATTTGCTATGAGTATTTATCTGAAAATGAAAATACGATTGAATTGGAAAAACATCTCAGGTATTATTTGGTCGATAACAGTTATGACATTATCAAGGAAGTGTTGAAATTAAAAATTAAAGATTTCAATGATGATAATCTTCTGGTGGTCGCAGATATTTTAGATATTTATCCCAAGGAAAAATTACCAAATGTCATTAACATTTTCAACGAAATTATGAGAATGGATACAAAATACTTAATAAAATCGCAGAAATTAAATACTGCCAATAGAATTTTAGAAATCTTGAGCGAATTTCAAAAGCGCTCAGGTACCATTAAGGTTTCTTCGAAACGTTTGGGCATGATTACTGAGAAAAATCCACATTCCACTTATGGGTATGGTCTTTTTAAAAATGATGTAAAACCACTTACCAAAGAATGCGACTGTTATCCTGAAAACCCAGATTTCAAAATTTCAATTTGCGCTGATTCGCCTTTGAACGGGACGATTTCAGTCACCTTTATGAAAGGCTGTGCCCTTATGCGCAATTCTAAAGAAGATCCAAACGATCATGTGGAATGCCCTTCGTATCTTGCTTTAGTATCTGCAAATGTTGATCATATCCATTTTGCTTTAAATCTACCAAAAAATGCTGCTAATGTTACCTGCGCTCGTTGGATGCTGGATGAATATGGAGGGCATTGGGAAATCATTGGAAGCGCATTAAAAAATGAAAGTATTGGGACTTGCGAGTTCAAGTCGAATGAATTTGTTACGATGTTTTATCAACTTGATGAGGTCAGTATATTTGAATATTTTATTCCTGCTATTCTTTAGCCAGTTTATTTTTGCATATTTAGAACACTTGTGAAGATCAACAGATCGATTGCAATGGTACCCTTCTAAATCTAAAAGAAATGGGTAGTAATATCTACAATACCTCTCCGTTGTGTATTCAAAGCAATAAATTAGTTTGTTTGGTCAAATGCGAAAACAAAAACATTTCTCCAATTGATAAAATCTGCGAAATTCCTTTGAAAGTTCAAGAAGAAAACTTGGTAAATTGTTTAGAGGATCCCGACAATAAACTTTGTCGTAAGAAATATGAAACCAATTTTGAAAATAATCAATGTTTGTCTAATGTTGCTGCAAATCTTACTTGGAAGCCAGCAAAGCGAATATCTTATTCTTCTGAAACAATTAGCGAGTTCTTTAATATTAATGGAAAGAAATCCATTATAACAGAAATAATAAGAAACAACCATCCGTTAAAGGATTGCCTTCAATTGGTGGATGACTTCTTGATGCCTAAAAACTGTTCAGATACTTTGCCAAGACTTTGCCAAATAGAAGATTATTATCAAGAAGTAGTCCATTGGTGTCCTGATCCTAAAAACTGTTATGTTTCCACCAATGGAGAATCAGAATCTTTTTGCATTTGCAAATCTCATTCAAACAGTTCGTGCAATGAAAACATTTACTGGAAACCTGTAGCAAAGAAAATTCCCGGCGAGTTTCGCGAAAGAAGTTTTGGTTTGGAAGTTGATTTCGCCGCTGGTTTGCGCTGGGTTTTCAATGATCAACCTCCTGAAGAGACATTTTGGGATGATGACTTTTTAAAGAATACCTATTTTAATACGGTTTCATTAAATAAGGATAATAAATGGATTTTTGGACATTATTATGATGAAAAATTATGCTTGTATTCGTCCAAAATTAAGCCCAAAGTTTCTATGACCACAGAAGGTGGGAATTTTGTAGTGGCTATTACGAATGTTACATTTCCCGAAGATTTTCTGAAAGAAGTGCAAATTTTATCAGATTCAATTCCCAATCATCAAGTGGGTTTCTTAGAAGACTTTAAAATAAAGAATAACAAAATTGTTTTTGAAATAGGGAAAGCCGGTCATTATTGGGCAGAATTATTTGATCCCTTTGATTTAATATACATCAAAAGCAATGTTTTATTCATAGAAACGGATTTAAGATTCATCTTGGAAGTTACAATGAAAATCGATGAATCTGTAGTTGACCCTTTAGGGGCTGAACATTTTACCAAGCTGAACTTTCCAGACTTTGATATTGAAGAATTGAATTGGATGAAAACTCTCAACTATGACCCTATAAAAAATCAAATTACTTATTTAGTGCATCTATTTGCTTCAAATTACGATGATGGATTCTACGAAACTTTTGCTGCTTTCAAGAAAAAATTTGCCGAACTTCAACGCTCTGATTTAGTGCAGTTATCAGAATTGAAAAATTTGTTACTTTGTGATGAAACTGTAACACTGGACCAAAATGGAAACCAAATTCATTGGCCTGTTACCAATGTTAATGAAACTTCTTTTTCCACTGAGATTTGTGCCGATTCAAATCATAAAATTGTCTCCAGAAAATGTCATTATGATTTCTATAAGGGAGCGCACTTCGAATGGCACCGAAATTGCATTATTTTAGACACAGGCAACAAAGACGTGACCAATGAATTGGCAAATATCTTAAATGAAGCCAGCGGTAATGCTTCAGCAAGCGAAATTATTGCTGATCTGACGAACTTGACACATCATTCCAGAGATGAAATGGAATCCGTTGATGTATTTTTGATCTCTGAAATTTTGACCAAACTTAATAGTTCTGAGATGAGCTTGAAGAATTTCAGTTACTTTTTGGATCACGTTGTGCAAATAAAACCTGGGGTATTATTTAAATCGCAACAGTTGAACTCTACCGACAAAATCCTAGATAAATTTGAAGAAATGCAAAAAGTAACAATGGAAAACAAAACTTCTGCATTGGTACTTGGAGAAGATATTATTGTGTCTACTTTTGATGTAAAGAAGTATGGCCAAATCGGTGTGGCATTACTAAACGAACCCTGCGAGACGTACTACATCTGTGTGAAGCCAATTTTCTTCAATACAACATCAGTTGAAGACATTAAGGACTTGAAAGTTGCCGCTTACCTTCCAAATTTAGAAGAACCAAAGCAATCAATGATGGTTTCCATTACATTTTATATAACATGTTCTATTTTTAACGACGTGAACAATCAGAAAAGTTGCGCTGCCAGTGGCATCAGTGTAATTTTGGACAAAAACTCCAAAGAGGTCCTGGTAAAACTGATCTTCAAAACCAACGCTGAAAAAGTACAATGCGGCTACTGGAATTACGGTTCTGGAAAATACGGACAATGGGATTTATCAGATGATGCCAATACTGATTCAGAAATAACAACTTGCGAATATTTGCACACAACGAATTACGCAATTCTCTTCAGCGGCGAACAAATCCTCGGTAAAGTGGACAACCTCTTCTTGGACATCTACACAATTATCGGAACAATCCTTACTTGTTTTTCAACAGCTGCAATTTATCTAACGGCAATTTTATTTGAAAATTGGCGTAGAAACACGTCCAATAAGGCCCTTATGCATTACACAACCCTTATTTGCGTCCAGGTAATCCTGCTCTACGTTGCTGCTGAAGTTTACGGCGATGATTTCTTCTGTTCCTTGGTGGGAGCCTGTTTACACTATGTGATTCTTGCAGAATTCATGTGGTCCTTGATGTTTGCTTCGGTCCAGTACCAGAAATTAGTAAAGTCACCCTTAAAAACCTTAAATAGATGGAACAAAGTTATTGTAATTTGTTACATGTCTCCCCTTTTACCTGTTGCTGCTGTTTTAATAATTTCCCCGGGTTGTTATATAAATTCACTTTCTCATATTTGTTATCCTTCCGGCAGTTATTTTTATTTTGCGCTTTTGCTTCCAATGGCTTTGGTTTTGTTTGTTAATATTGTGGTCTTCCTGTTGATTGGCTGGGAATTGTTTGCCCACAGTAATTGGGGCAAAGGTGTTTATGTTCGTTGTGCTACGCTTTTGACCAATTTTATGATTCTTGGCTTCACTTGGTCCTTTGCCATTTACGGGGAAATCTTTCGTAATAAGACTGCGCTTTACATTTTCACAATTATGGTCAATTTCCAGGGTTTTTTTATATTTTTAAAGTTTATTTTATTACGTAAACATGTGCGGCGCAGGTATGCGCGTTATTTTAATCAAAAATTGTTTCAATTTGGGTACAAAAAGTAGATGTTAATTAATAATTTAAATTGTTTAAAATTCTAAGATTTGAATGATTTAATTTTTTGAATAACTAAATAAAAATTGATCTGAAATAATTTATTACCAGAGATGGTTTTAATTGCATATTATTTCTTATTAGGGATATTACTATTTTAACAAGTGCTTTGAAAATAATCATAAAATAGATAAATGAAAGATTTCAAACTTTTCTTTCGCTTAATAAAATCGTTCGAAATTAATTGTATGCAACCAATCAAACACTGACCATTGCAGTCCTAACCTCAAAAAAATTGCACCACTTAAAAAAGCGGGCTTGTTTTTTCAACTAGAATTTATGTTAATTACTCATAATTAGTAACTATTAAAAGTATTATTTCATCATCTTTCAATTAAAAGTGTGAACCATGGTGGATTTCCTCGAGTATTCGGATGTTTCTGCGGAAATAAAAGGATGTCTGGTGAGTATCTTCTTTAGCCATGCTAGCTGTTAATTTTTCAGAAACTAACAATTTTTATTGTAAACACAGTGTGCAGGCAAAATGAAAATGACCGACTCCACAATAATCTTCAAAAACAGCAAAACTGGAAAAGTCGATCAGGTTCCAGCCAGTGAAATGGAAATGGTAAACTTCCAACACTTGGCTGGCACCATAGGGCTTCGGATTTTCATGAAAAGCGGCCAGCTACATCGTTTTGCCGGCTTCAAAGAATCCGACAAGGAAAAAATAAGCAAATTTTTTTCAAACTCATACAAAATAGATACATTGGAAAAAGAGTTGAGTTTGAAAGGATGGAATTGGGGCACTGCAAAGTTTAATGGATCTGTTCTAAGCTTTGATGTTGGCCATAACACAGCTTTTGAAGTGCCCCTAACACATGTGTCCCAATGCAACACTGGCAAGAATGAGATTACTATGGAGTTCCATCAGAATGATGATGCACCTGTTAGTTTGATGGAAATGAGGTTTTTTATTCCTTCCAATGAATTGGCTGGTGATATGGATCCTGTTGAGGCATTCCAACAGCAAGTTATGCAGAAAGCTAGCGTTATTAGCGTTTCCGGTGATGCTATTGCTATATTCCGCGAAATTCAGTGTCTTACTCCGAGGTTTGTAAAAGTTTTTATTAAAAGAAATGGTTTTTCTATGGTTTGGTTTGTTGCAGAGGTCGTTATGATATTAAAATCTTCAACACGTTCTTCCAATTGCACGGAAAAACGTTTGATTATAAAATTCCCATGTCCACTGTGCTGCGCTTGTTTCTTTTGCCTCATAATGATAGTCGCCAAATGTTCTTCGTGGTCAGTTTGGATCCTCCTATTAAACAGGGACAAACTAGGTACCATTTCTTGGTGCTTTTGTTTGGACAAGATGAGGAAACAACTGTTGAACTACCTTTTTCTGAGTATGTATTAAAGTCCATTGACTTTTAAGTACTAATTTATTCTTTTTGTTTTTATTTACAGTGAAGAATTAAAAGACAAATATGAAGGCAAACTTGAGAAAGAACTTTCAGGACCAACGCACGAAGTTTTAAGTAAAATTATGAAAGTTATTATTAACAGAAAAATTACAGGCACTGGAAGTTTCAAAAGGTAGATTAATGTTTTTTAACTAATCTTTAAAAAATAACATTTTGTTTTTTGTAGCCATGCTTCTTCTCCAGCGGTCAGTTGCTCATTTAAAGCAGCTGCTGGTTACTTGTATCCGTTGGAACGTGGTTTCATCTACGTGCACAAACCTCCCATTCATATAAGATTCGAGGAGATTGCTTCGGTGAATTTTGCCCGAAGTGGCGGCAGCACTAGATCGTTCGATTTCGAAATTGAACTGAAGTCAGGAACTGTGCACACGTTCAGCAGCATCGAAAAGGATGAATATGGAAAGCTCTTTGATTTTATAACATCGAAGAAGCTGAACGTTAAGAACAGGGGCAAAAATGTTGGGTTTTTCATTATTGTATTTAAAAACAAAAACGTTTTTGGTAATTATTTATTTCTTACAGGATAAGGCTAGCTACAAAGATGACTTTGGAGATTCGGATAACGAAAAGGAACCGGATGCGTATTTGGAAAGAGTTAAAGCTGAAGCACAGGAACGTGACGAAGATGATGGTGACAGTGATGAAAGTACCGATGATGATTTTAATCCTGATCAGCAGGAGAGCGAAGTCGATGAAGAATTCGATTCCAATCCGAGCGATACCCCATCTGATGCGTCAGATGCTGGTTCTGGTTAGTTTACCTCTTTTGATTTTTATTTTTATTAATAATTAACAATAATTATTAGGTGATGAGAAGAAAAAAGATAAAAAGCCGAAAAAAGAGAAGAAGAAAACGAAAACAATATCTGAGAAGCCACGCAAGAAGCGCGGTAAGAAGGACAAGGACGAAAATAAACCTAAAAGACCGGCCACTGCTTTCATGATGTGGCTCAATGATAACCGCGAGAAAATAAAAGCGGATAATCCCGGGATTACCGTTACCGAAATCGCTAAAAAGGGTGGCGAAATGTGGAAAGAGCTGAAGAGCAAATCCGAATGGGAAGCAAAAGCTAACAAAGCCAAGGAAGAGTATGCTAAAGCCATGAAAGAGTATACTGCTTCTGGGGGTGGTAATAGTAAAGATGACTCCAAGAAGGATAAATCCGAAAAGAAGAGTCCCTCCAGCAAGAAAAGTTCGAATGTGCCCACTCCCAAAGACGGCTTCAAGAGTAAAGAGTATATCGAAGACAGCGATAGCAGCAGCGACGAAGACGACAAAAAGAAGAGCAAAAAGCGCAAAGGATCGGAGAGCGAGGCGGCCAAGCAAGCGAGCAAGAAGAAAACCAGGTCTAAGAAGAAGTCAGAGTCGGAAGAGGAAGACAGTGATGATTCTTCCAGTAAAAAGAAGTCTAAGTCCAAGAGCAGAAAGAAGTCTGAATCTGAGGAGGAAGAGGAGGAGGATGAGAGTTCGGATGCTGGATCTGATAGCGATTAGGTTTTTTCTTCGAAATAATGGTTTAGTGGTAGGTTTGTTTTTTCTACGTATTATAAAATAAAATTTCTTTTTTTCTTTAAAAAATAATATTTTTGCTTTTGAAATTCTGCAATTGGATTTTAAAGGATTGTTTCTTAGGAAAACCTTTTGAAACAATACTAGGATTTTAATAATAAAATTTCTTTAAAACTCTTCAGAAGTTACTTTAAACTGCAATTGCAGTTTCTTTGATTAACCGAAAATAAGATTAATTGAAATAATAAGTTTTGAATGTGCTGCAATTGTTGGGGTGCAACTACCTGCTCACTTTACAACCCTGAAAATCCACAAAAAGAAGATTAGGGGTCGTTTCATAGAAAATGTAAATTGGCAAAATGAATCCAATTAGATTTTTCTCGGGAATAAAGTGCGTCGCAGCCGCAGGAGCGAGAGCAAGAGCACTTAAGTAGTAAGTAGCACTTGTTGCGCAGCCGCAATGCACTTTCCAACAAGTTGTAATGGTGCTGCGGTCCGCTGTTGGTGTAATGTAATGGCGAGGAAAGTGCTGGTGGTATTCCCGAGGAGCGCTGCAGAGGTCCACCACTGATAATCACCAGCGGAGCCGGTAATTGCTCGTCCCATTGTACCTGTGCTGGTAACAGTGGCCCAGGGAGTGCGAAAGCGATGTAGCTGTTGGTGGTCTTCAACCACCACTCACCCAAACAGAGATTCCAGTGTGTACGCATTTCGTGATGTTGTCGTGTGCCTGTTGTTTGCGCTGCAAACTCACCCCCGAAGAGCTCGAGCAACGACACAAGAGCCAGAGGATCGACAAGATGCTCGAGAAGGACAAGCAGGTCTACAAGAAGCAGGTGAAGCTGCTGCTGCTGGGCGCGGGCGAGAGCGGCAAGTCCACCTTCTTGAAGCAGATGCGGATCATTCACGGCATCAAGTTCGAGCAGGACCAGATCAGGGAGTACCAGCAAATAATCTACCAGAACGTGGTGAGGGGGATGAAGGTGCTGGTGGATGCCAGAGACAAATTGGACATACCCTGGGGTGATGCCCTAAACAAAGCCCTGGGCAAAGAGATATCGGTACTTAACAATAACAATTTGGAGACAAATCAGTTCCTGGAGTACTATCCATTGATTTCAAAACTGTGGCAGGACAGTGGCATCAAGAGGGCCTTTGAGCGAAGAAGAGAGTTTCAATTGGTATGTAGTTGTTGTTATCTAATGTTTGCACTATCTGTGATTCACCAATAAGTTCTGTGTGTGACCTCATTTTCGATAAGTGTGTAAATAATTATGCAATTATTTTTAGAGTGACTCTGTGGAATTCTTCCTGGATAATCTGGATAGGATAGCTAAGCACCAATATGTGCCCACCAATAAGGATATTCTGCACTGCAGGAAAGCGACCAAAGGGATCACGGAGTTCGTCATCGAGATCAACAATGTGCCGTTTCTGTTCGTGGATGTGGGTGGGCAGCGGACGCAGCGGCAGAAATGGTTCCAATGTTTCGACTCGATCACTTCGATTCTCTTCTTGGTGTCCTCGTCGGAGTTCGATCAAGTGCTGAGAGAAGACCGAAGGACCAATCGGCTCATAGAGAGTCGCGAAATCTTCGACACGATAGTGAACAACAAGATATTCACTAAAGTGTCCATAATACTCTTCCTGAACAAGTACGATTTGTTGCAGAAGAAGGTGAGCAGCCCCGAGACTGATATTCGTTGGTACTTTCCACAATTTGTGGGCAACTCGCATTCGATTCGCGACGTGAAAGCATTTATTCTCAACATGTTCACCGGCGTCAAAAAGCAGCCCAAGAAGAACATCTATCATCACTTCACCACTGCCGTCGATACCGAAAACATAACGGTCGTCTTCAATTCAGTCAAAGATTCCATTCTGAATCGAAATTTGGAAATTTTCATGTTGCAGTAGGAACGCTGCAGACGTAATTTGAACTTTTGTGATTGTTGGCACTTTTTAACGAACAAATTTTTTTTATTCAATTTTTGTTGTATGTTGTAAGACTGAACTGCCTCCGGTTGCCCCCTTTATTGACGTGGGGGCCGCCCCAGGAGGTTTTTCTATGTTTAATCGATATTTTTATGACCCTTTATATTTATTTCTTGGGCTGTTGTTTTACGAGCGAAACAAACTTTGGTGAACAAAACTCACAAACTAAGGAATTTTAAATTTTTTTAAAAATATATACCTATTTGTAAATAATATAAAGAAACATATTATAGTGCCTTATTTGTACATTTTTGTATAAAAAATTTATATATTTAAATATATGTTATCAAATCCTATGAGCTGCTGCCTAAAGAATATAAATATTTAGATTAATTTTTGATGAAAAACAATTTGTTTATATACTCGTATGCAAGAAAAGTAAACGAATGAACTATAAATTATTCGTTTTATATCAAACAAAGAAACAATTATTTTTGGGCGCAATATAGAAGTCGACCTTGGGGAATATACTATTAGCAATGCCTAAAATCTGGCGAAA
>JASKGO010001535.1:0-19672 GCA_030556065.1 Holobus sp. GC000080
GTTGACTGCGAAAAAATTATAGCAGCGCAACAATTAATTTCGGAATTAAGCGCGCCGCGCGAAATGAAATATCGCTGCCATTAGTGCAGAATTAAAGTGGAAAAGTTCTCGGCAAATTTTCCGCAAATAAAAGTAAAAAGTAAAAAATACATTTTTTTTTTTTAATGAATGAACAGTTATTAATTGTTTTCGTTTTTTGAAACTGAATGAAAAAAATATTTATTACTGTTGGTTAAATTTAAAAATTTTAAAATTAAAAAATAAATCATAGAAAAATCAATGAAAAGTAATTACAAGTTATTCATACTGTTCGCAGTATAATAATAAATAAGTTCCATGAATGCAAAGCACCGAGAAAGTTATCAAAAGACTTTAATAATAACAAGACGTGTTCTGCGAGGCATCGAATCTGTCTGCTACAAGTAACAACGACATCGATGATGACGTTCTGTCAACTGATTTGATTTTATACACACATGCACATACACACACACACACACACACAAATACACACACACACACAGAGAGCCAGAAATGAGGTATACAAACACAGCGAGAAGAGATATACGAACGTATAATAAGAAAGGGGAGGAATTCCTCGGGGAACGTCATGTTTGGTGAATGACTTCGCTTCGTTTCGTCTCTCTACTCATGTTATTTATATGTGAAGTTTATTCGAGGCGCAGGGCGAAAGCGAATATTTGATTTTCGCTTTTTTTTGCTTCTTCTTCGTCCCTTTCTGTCGTGTAGCATCCGAATTAAGGAAGAGGGGGCGGTTTAATCGCAAATGATTAAGTCTGAAGGCTCCAACAAGTAGCAACTTGTAAAATGGCAACGGAATTATTCATTCGTCGGACGTGTGCGGATAAAAGTTTCAGAATTTAGTTTAGTGGGTGTGAAAACCCGAAATAACTTTTGCCCCTGCTTCGCCTAATCGATTTTCCAGCGTCCGAAATAAATTATTTGCTAAAATAGAGAGAGAGAGGGAGAGAAAAAAAAGTGTAGGGGCGTATTGTGTTGTTGCTGCCATTGGAATAATCACTCAGTATGTGCCAATATCATTAATTGTTTTGTTTATATTGGCTGCGATACATAAAATTTCCACATTCAATGGCACAATGCCAAGCCGGAGGACAATGCCGACACTTTTCTCTATTTTACTTTTATAGGTCAATAGAGTACTTTGCGCCAACATTAACTTAATTGGGACCTTGAAAAACAATAAAAATTTTGTTTAATTTATAAAACCAGAAGTAAATTATTTATTTAAATATTAAAAAAAGGAAAAGAAATCAAATGCTTAATTAAAATGGGAAAGGCATTTGTTGAGCTATGTGAAGGCGCTGGGATACGCTGGGAAAATTTTATTTTTCCTTATTTTTCAGCTACAATATTAAAATGATTTATTATTTGCTTATAAAATAAAATGAATTTGTAGATTGCATTGAATAATCAATTTCTTTTAACGTCCGGCAAAGTAATAAGCAGTAAGCAATGTGAAGGCGCCGGACGCGAAATTAAAATTTTTACTTTTTGCTGCAATAATCAAATAATCTATTATTTAAAAATGAAATTAAAACAATTCTAATGAATATAATGAATTTTTGTAATTTATTTTACGAGTATAATGTAAATGTTATACTGAAATGCTGAGCCGTAAGCATTGTGAAAGCGCCGGTCATTAGTTGCATAAGGTTTAAATTTTAAATTAATTATCTATTAATAAATACAAGTAAAATATATCTATATTTTATTATACATGATTATTATTTATTCAATTTTCAGTTGTTTTAGTAAACAAAAAATTAATTGAATTAATTTGCAATTAATAATAATTGTGTAATATTTCAAATTATACTGTAAAAATAAAGCATTCAAAATTTTTCAAAGGAAAAATATGTAAAAAGAAAATTCTAAAGCATAAATAAATGTTATGAATTAGTTTATAAAGTTTATAAAGAAATAACAGAGCATTAGCTGATTAAATTTCTTCAATAGTGTCAATAATAAAAACGAAAAACCAAAAAATAAAGAGAGAGAAAAGTTTGTAATGTATAACTCGTGAGATTTATCAGAGCGCAACGAGTCGGACCGTATGTAAAGCTTCTCCGTGATAAATGTATCTTATTGGAAAATCCTGAAATTCAGCAAGCCGTACGGGAAATACCTGTGTCCTCGCAAATTCACATACATAGTTGTTGTTGTTGTTGCGTCCTGAAAATGTCGCAGAACGGCGGAAAATCTCTCCGAAAAAGAAAACTCATGTATTTATTGCTTTACTTTCCAACCAACCAACCAAAGAATGTTAGCTTAAAGTGCCCTCACTTGCAACTGAGCAACCGAGAAGAATCCCTTTAAGGATAATTAAAATTTCCATTGAATACTCTAAAAGAAACTTTAAAATTTTCATTTTTTTTATTGTGGATTACTAATAATTACTACTAATTCACTAGCAGCCATCTGAAGAGTTTAAAGAGTGAGGGGAATATTTGCGATGGACATTGCTGGGTGGTCGCACGTGCAAATTATAGCATCGAATTCGAACGAAAAGTGTACACGGCAAAGGGTTTCCGATCAATTATCCTTGTTATTCCGACACAGCATGTGTGTGCTGTGCATTTGCGCTTTATTATTTCGGGCCCGATTTTTGCGTTTGTTTTATTTGCCATTTAACTCGATATACAAAGCGATAAATTACATGGAACGTTCATAACACTCTATTTTACGGCACCCCGAATTATAAATCATTGGTTTTTCCTCGTTTCAACTGATTTCCAAAGCCGTTCTCCAAAGCTCTTTATTTTTATGTTTTTCCTCTTTTCTATAGCAATAGCAATTTAATTAGTATAAAATGCAGTTGGCCAGAAAAAGCAAAGGTTGATATGTACAAAGCGAGCAAACACAAAGGACACGAGAAAGGACGAACTCGGCGAAATTTATTTGGAGCGAAAAGTGCTGAACCTGTAGCAAAAGGTGCACTAACTTGATGGTCAAGCCATAAATCGCTTGCTCGGAAATATTTCACTGAAATGCTCTGCTCTCGGCTCGTGTGGCTGCTGCTTCAGTTGCTGTGCTGTTGCTGCCATCAGGACTAGAAGTACAAACGTACTCTCTTTCGTGATGGTGAAACATTGTGTTGACGTTTACTATACTTCCGGCCATCGGTCATTGCATCGAAATATGTGCTGCGAACAATCCGAAAGCTACTAAAACGAAACGGACAATATTGATGAAGCAGCCTTTTCCCGGTGCCGGGGACCCCGGGGACTCGTCGGACCTTTGAAATATCAATGAACAGTCGAGAGGGAGCGAAAAGCTTGATTGCCACTACGAGAACAGTAATTGGACATCCGGCGGCACCAAATGCAAACTCACTTTATTAAACACATATATCTTTTGCAGTTTTATCATAACGACCTTTATTTGCTTTATGAAAATTACTAATTACTAATTTCCTATATCAATATTTTTAAATAAAAAATTTTCATTCATTAAATTAAAAAAAAATAAAAATAAAAAAAAAATAAAAAGAACTCGAAAGCAGAAATGAATTAAATATTTTAACATCAGTAGCTTTGGGATAAAAGTGGCAATTCGAAATTCGAAATTCCAATTTTGCAGTTAATTCGGAAAAGAGGCGGCTTTGGAGAGAACCGAAAGCACAGGCTGCTTTTGTGCAGTGCTGCAAGAGGATACATTGTGTAGTACTAGTAGATACATGGAACGTGGAACATGGAGATAGATAGAGATAAGTTGGCCTTATCTGCGAATGAATTTAGGGGAGAGAGCGACCTGTGCAAAACGTAATAAAATGAATAACGGAATTGTATTTATGTAAAGGGAAAAGATACTTTCTATATGCTAATAATTTCGAGCGCTGGCAAACGGGAAAGAGAAGAACAGACAGAAAAAAAGTGAGTGAGAAAGAGTGAGTGATCTGCGTCGGAAAATAAACAATTTTACAGAGCCAACGATTCTCGCCGAAATGAAATTTGCACATTTTTCCACAAAGAAAATCTCAGCAATTTCATTTATCAGCCAGGCCCACTGTTTCCTCCGGACACATTTTGAACTTGAATCGAATACAAAGGTTTCCCTTTGCTTGTTGCAAATTAAACATTTTACTAACTGAAAAAAAAGACGAGTTCCGCCATCATTAAACTTGCTTGCAATTGTTTAAATTTTATTACGCATCAGTTCTGGGAGTACATTATGTGCTTTGGCCTAAGAAATAATGAGCCATTGTGTGTTCGTCACTTATAAATACAATAAAAAAATTAAAGTTACCAGCAGTAAAATCAGTAATTAAACAAAAGTGAAATAATAAATTAGCATTTAGATTAACGGATAAACTGAAAAACAATTATTTGCCAGCAATTACATTTACAGAAAGCTTCGGTAAATTCTAAAAGCTATTTAAATCATATCGGTCGCATCAAATAAATTTATAGTTGGCGTATAAACAACGAACAGGATAAGCTACGTCAACATGTATGCTTTTATGATGGTAGCTAAAGCACAGGCATCACAGCATCCAACTTGTTCTGGTAAGATAATAGATGCTTAGATATGAGACAATGTATCCACCTAGGGCTACCTATGAGTGACAATTTAGATTTACATAACTGAATAATAATGCGCGCAGCCGAGTCGAAAATGTCAAGCAAATCCTTTTCTAAAGGACAACTCAGGAAAAATTAATTTTAAATGTAAATATTTCGAAAAGTTTCCCTTGGAAATTTGGCACTTGGTTAGGAAAAAAAAATGAAAAATTACCCTGTAGTGCCCTACAGTATAATAATTAATAATTTCGCGTGCAGGTGAATAATGTTTTATTGGTACAAATTGACGTGCGGCATAAAGCAAAGTATGCGGCGGGGTAAAAAAGGAATGGCATATCTTGCAAGGAAACGTGATCGCCTTGCCAATTTTCCTTTATATTTATTATATTCGCGTGCCTCGACACCCCCGACTGAAAACGCCACTTAAAGCATTTATATGCAAACAATGTTACCTGAAACAAGCGGCGCTTTATGGCACGCTATAGATGCTTTATAGGAATTTTTGTACCGGGGGTGCGACTTAAAAATGGAAGAAATGAATAAAAAAAACGATATCGCACATAGCAGCGGAAGCAGCAAAAAGAAGAAAATCAAATTGATAATTAATGGTAAAAAATCTATTTTTTATTTTTCGGTTAATTGAAAAAATAAAACCAAAGCTTAAGTTTAGTTTTGTTACTAAATTAAATAATTTTTTTAGCTTTGCATTATATGAAATCATCGAAAAGTAGCGAATTACAATGGAATTGTAAAATTAGCATTTCTATGCAGAATCATAATTGGGAATAATCTAATGCAAATGAATTCGCCGAATCTCACAATCTGTTAATGTACCCGGAGAGATAGAGATTTAGTTTTGCGAACAATATGAAAATGTATTGCATTGCATTGCAACTGAACTGACCGACCGATTCAATTGGACCCAAAGTAATGGTTTGCGAATAATTTACTGCAATACAGATCTGCGCTTATAATTTGTAAAATTATTGCAATCCGCACTGATAAAGACGATTTAATTGAAATACTAGTTAGGTATTTTGCCAAAATCCGAAGAGTTTATTTCATAAATTATAAATTTAGATTAGAAATTTACATTAAAACACTGCGCTTTTCATTAATGTTTGAATGAATTGAATATACATTTAATCACTTATTAATTATGAAAAACAAGTGAAATTTCGGTTCAAATTGATGAATGAAATTCTTAATTAATGAATTGAAAGTTTGAAAGCATTGGTAAATTTAAAAATTCGCATTTTTTCTAAATCATTATAATTTCAAAGATCATTTAATAAATACATGTAATTAACTGATAATTAATTTAAAGAAAACATAAAGAATTAAAGTATTATTGTCAATTATAGAAATTAAAGAAAATCAAATATTATTTTGATAAGAAAACGTTAATTTTTGAGGAAACTTTTAACAGTAAAATGTTAATCTATATATTAAAGGCAGCCAGGAAATTTTGTTATCAGCCAAAACGTGATAATTTGCGCTTGTATGGAGCGCAGCGAATAAAATTTTACATATAACATAAGTTGGCGCGAATTTGTGTGTTTCGCTACGAGTGCTGTTGAAAAATTATTATCTCCATAGGGTGCATTTAACGGCGCCCTGTAATCCTATTTTCTAGACTTTCAAGACTGGACTTTCCTCATACACAAACATGTCCAATATAAACTTAAAATACGGTGCAATTCGCAAAACCAACAGGAATACCTTTGCTTTTCGACATTGCAACCCTTAAAAGTATAAAAGTTCAGTTTTTATTTTAAAGGTTAAACTTTTCCAACTATTAAGAAACAAAATCATTCTTTTTCTAGTAATAAAAACTATTATTATGTAGGTAGGAATTTATGAATTAGTAAAAAATAAACGATGACTCTGTGGATGGAACGTAGCATAAAATATTTGATGTGGAAAACTGAAGTGCACCTTTCGGTTTCAGGCCAAGCAGCAAGCTCAAGTGGAAAAGCACGAAAAGCCAGGAAAGAAGAGAAACTGGATGCCTTACAAGAATTGCGCCTCTGCTACTATGCGACTACTAGAAACCGAAACGCCAGCTTACACACAGAGCACACAGTAGTGGTAGCTTAGAAGAGGCAGCACATAGAGGGAGGCGAGTATAATGACGATTTGCTGAAGGAAAAATTAATGCCGGAAGTTTTTGAAGTGATATAAGTGTGTGGCGGGCCATAAAAAGCAGCCGCAACTGCAGATCCGGATGTTTCCACACACTTGGAAAACGTTTAGGTGCAGAGAGAATGTATGGAAATTTCGTTCCGCCCCCGCTTGCTCCTGCTGCTGCCGCCCCGCTCGCTGCCCCCGCGCCGCCGCGCACAAGGAGCCATCATTTCGCAAACATTCCCGCACCACTACTTAAATGACGGATGCTCGGCACGTCTCTTTATATACAGCGCCAGCAGTAGCAGTAGCAGTAGCAGTAGCATGTAGATTTATAGGGGACTTCCAATAAATCTCTGAAAGCTCCATTACATTCTCTCTTCATGTTACTACTTACTACAAACCGTCCGCATCCATATTTTGTACAGCTTATGAAAAAAAAAATAGCAATTTTAAAGTAATCAGTAATAATTTTTGCTATACTTTTGGGGAATTTTAGATTTCTTTTAAGATTAAAAAATCAAGATGCAGATATTGCTTCGGTAATATAAATTCGCGGGGGCGGCGTTAAAGTTTCTTAGCGCTTAGAGAAGGTGTAAAATTATAATAACGTTTTTATCGTGCAACTAAAAGTACGGTGCATGTAGAGTTTCATAATTTGGTCTTATGTCTTATGGCCAGCCAGACGATAAAAGGCAAAAAAAAAAAAACACTGCATCGGAAAAATACTGAGCGAATAATAAAGTTTTATATTCGACAGGAAAGGAAATCTAGCTGCGAAGGTGATATTTTAGACAGTTTAATCTTCAAGTCCACTGACCGAGACTTGCATTATGCTCCCCGACGATATATATATATTTTTAAGAAGATTAAGAAAGTATAAAAGGTTTATGTAAAAGTTTTCTTTCCACATCAATCTGATCTTTGAACTGCTTTTACTATATTGCATTAAATAAGAAAACTTTGTACCATATTTTTCTACATAAAATTTATAATATATTTTTGGTATATTTTTTTAATTAAAAAATATAATAAGAAATTCAATAGGCTGGTAATTAGTTTAAAGTTTAAACGAAAAGAAAATTCAAATTTTACAACGTAAGCCGAAATAAAATCGACTGGGAACAGAGAACAGGTGCAAAAGGTGTAAAATCCTGATTTTCGCACCATTTTACTGCCCAGTCTTTTGTCCGTTTCGAATTCCCCGGCACAATTCGTATGGAATGGAGACATAAAATGCATCGTATAAGGGAAGACTTAAAAAAATAGATATAAAGCACAATCGAATGGAAAAAATCGATTCGAAAAGAAGTGTATCGTAAAATAGAAGAAGATAGTAAAGTGGCGATGCTAAAGATTACATTTAGTCAGATGCATCGAAGGATAAAAGGACATGAAGAAAAGGGCGGGAAAACACGAGGAAATGGAATAGGAATGAAGAGGATAAGCTTTCTTTGGATGAGCGCAGAGTGGTGGCAACTGGCAGTGGAAGCAGCAGCAGCAGCAGCAGCAGGATCTAGAAAAAGGCCGCCTCCACGACACACAACATGTATAAATATTGAAAAGGCCAATTGTGTACAAGCTACACAAAAGGCCGATTTGCATTTTCTTATTCTACCGTTTCGCACTTTTCTTTCACACCCCCTGCCTGCCTAAGCTTCTGCTCCACTGCTCCGTACCTTCTTTGCTTAAACCTTGCTTCGCCTTCGACCATTTTTTAAGGATAACTTTGCTGCACAGTGGGCACAAACGCGCACTCTCTTTAATCAACAACACTACCAGAAGCTATTTATTCTTCAGCTGTCATTTTTTATTATCCATTCGCTTCTTTAGGAAAGCATTTTTAGTTTCCTCTTTCTTTTTTCTTTTTTTTTTGATGCAATTGCTGAGGTTTTTTTAATTGTCTTCATTAATTTTACAAGTGTTTTCACAATTTCATTAAATCTTTTCTTAGATTAATCAATAAAATTTAAAAGAAAATGCTAAAAGTGAAATGAAAATTGTTTATATATTATACAACGAATAAAATTAATAAAATTGCATGTTGAATTAATAAAACGCAAATTTTTCAATCAATAATTATTATTAAATGAAATTAAAATGTAAATCCTTTCAAAGAAATTTTCAGTTAGGTAATAAAATTAAAATAAATGTTTTCCTTTTGCAAATTCTATACAGTACAAAACGATAACTTTTAAATATTTTATCACTTCCTATGCTTTGGCAAACTATAAAGTAAAACTTTAAAGTTATATAGAAAATGCAAATTTATTACAAAAAAAAAATACAGATTACGCAAATGCGCAACAAAACAGGTAACGCAACTTATTCATAAAAGAAAAGAAAAGAAATAGAAAAACCAATAAGGCTATGTGCAATTTCACTTTCATTTACTAATGGTATACTAATACTAATACAAGTGCAATGCAGAAATTGATATCAAGCACCTGTTATTCCATTTCATTTCGATTTTCAACGCGCATTAAAACACTATGATGCAAGCATGAAAAATAATTAATAATAAGAGACTTAATGTTCAAGCAAAAAGGTGCTATAATAAAAGCAAAAGTAAATTAAGGAAGAGAACAGTACAGAGTACAGGCGGTTTACATTTTGGTCTGTTTTGGTCTGATGCCCTTACGTACAGAAAAGTGCAGAAGAACTAAGCAATATATTACTAAATAGATTTATAGAGGAGCAGAGGTTTTTGTCGATTTTTCCAGCCGCTCGTTGCGGGCACCGCACACTTTTAGTTAAACTCACTTCGGCGAACGTACCACCAAGTTGCTCGGTGCAGGGAATTGAATGATTACGATCGGCACGAAACTCATTAATGCCCCACTAGCTGCACACACACACACACACACACACACACACACTGATACACATTGTTAAGCTATGTTTTATGTACATGTATTGTATACAGGGTTACAACGAAAAGTCGCTCAGGCTTTTCATTTCGTCACTTGCAAGATTATTTTTATAAAAATTTACTTTATTAAAAAATTAGATAATATTCAATAATTTGTTAAAAAAATTTAAAAAAAAAGTGGTTCAGAAGACCATTAATTTGTTATTTTAAATTTGAAAAAAAAATCTAAAGTAAAAAGTAAAGTAAAGTTATCCTTTTTTCACCACAGTGAAAGTGGAAAAAGGATCACTTTACTTTCAGCTACTTTCAGTGATTTTAATTAAAATTAAATAACAAAAAAAATTATTTAATAAGTTGAATTTATTAGAAATTGAAAGTATTTTTAAATAACTGAAAGTAAAGTGATCCTTTTTCCACTTCCAGTGAAGTGTGGAAAAAGTATAACTTTACTTTACTTCAACTTGAATCCTTGATAATGAGGAATTTTACTTTTTTTGAGAAGAATAAAATAATATTTTTTATTAAAGAAGTAATTAATTAATTTTATTGTTCTTCAAGGTGAAGTAAAGTAAAGTTATCCTTTTTCCACACTTCACTGGAAGTGGAAAAAGGATCACTTTACTTTCAGCTACTTTCAAAAAGACTTTCAGTAGTTTTTACTAAAATTAAATAACAAAAAAAAATTATTTATTAAGTAGTAAGTATTTTTAAATAGCTGAAAGTAAAGTGATCCTTTTTCCACTTCCAGTGAAGTGTGGAAAAGGATAACTTTACTTTATTTCAATTCGACGAATGAAACATTTTAAATATTAGAAACATTCTTTAAACCGATTCCAGATCTTGAAGAACTATTAAAAAAACTTTATTTTAGACTAAAAAGGAGCTGAGGAATAAATTAAATTAAATTAAAGTAAAATTACTATCTAGAAATAAAAAGTTTGGATAATTTCCGGTTAAAATCGAAAGTAATACAAATTTGAATTTAAATTCAATCAATTCCAAATTATGCCCGATGTAAAACTGTATAACTTTATTTAAATTTATTAATTAATTAAAAAAATCATAAATAAAGAAATGAAAGGGGTGGACCACTGTTCTCAGTCACCCTGTAGGAAAAACCTGGGGTTACTTTTTCACGATCCTTTCTCCACCGTTTCCGTTCGCCCCATAGACCGAAAAAAAAAATAGCTGTATGCGTGGCTGTAGCGAGAAAAGTCATTTGCAGCAAGATTTATTAATTTTCAGACTATTTAATCTACTTCAAACAAACACTTTGCATGGGGACGCCGATCGAAAATTAGGGCTACACACTGCAAAGGAATTTTATTACGGAAACAGCGATGACTCTAGGTACGCTATAACGCTATTACTGCTAATGGAATAATCGTGTCGAAATATTAAATGCAGTTCAGATTCATTAAATATATTAATATGGAAGCAGTCAGGTCGATTAAAAATTTGCCACTTTCATAAATGATTTGAAGACCCTTTATCAATTATCCTGTATTAATTCGCATAATTACAATCCTCTGTTTTAATCCTTTTAAAAAAATATAATTAAAAATTATAAAATAACAGAAATAGCGTAGGCTAAAGCAAGAAATTTGCAATACTCGTATATAAGAAAAGACAAACAGGGCAAGCAGTCGGTGGCAGGTAGGTAGCAAGGAATTTCCAATGAAACTATATTAGCAATTAGATTGATAGAGTCAACTATTGCAGAACTGAGAACTATTACTAGAGTCAAGACTCTTAGTCTCAGCTCTTGGAGAAAACACAGCCGAGAGTTTGCTGCACTGTTTAATAACAGCATTGCATTCACGTACGGATGATGAGAGTGAAGTAATGACGATAATTAATTAAATTACGTTTATAATGGGCGCCTACCGCCGGTCGAATGAATGAAATATCCTTGGAATGCATGCAATAAGGAGGCGAATTTTCCTTTGCTATTCTATTCTATTCGTATAGTACGTGGTGATATTCTCCACTATGAAACTATTGTGGAAATCGTATGCTATCTGATTCAATTGTCTGCGAATGCTATTGCTGCCTGCCTGTAAACCGAATGCAATTATGGGTGGAGTTTAACTATGAATCTCAAGACTTACTACTGGTACAATACCATTACTATTATCATTATTATTATTATTGGAGCTACGTAGAACACACAATTAAGACACTTGTTGTTCGTTTTAATTCAACCGTTTGTCATAACAAGAGGAAGCTATTTGTTTCCCTGACTTTGTACCGCTCCGATTTGTTCTTCTTCAGGCACTTATTTCCTTTGTTTTTACTTTTTTTTTTTACTTTTTATCAGCAGCCAATGCAAAATGGTTCATTTATTTCAAACAGGACATAGAAAGTTGTTTAATTTAAAAGTCGCTGCAGTTGCTGCAATTCTACAAAAAACATTGTTTGAAGTTTGCAAAAGTTCATTGGAAATGTCTTAATTTAGATAGATAAGTATATTTTAATTACGAGGAATTCTAAAACTAAATTAAGGAGACAAAAACTTTTTTTGTGTTGCATTAAAATGTACAATCATTAAAGCAATATGGCGTTTGAAATTTGCAAAATTTGCAAATAATAACATTTTGAAATGTAAAATAAAATGCAAGAAGAAAACCGCGAATTTAACCCAAATTTCTACACAATTGTGAAATGTGTATAATGACCGAGACAAAGTAAGTTTTGTTCATCCGAAACTGTACAATAGATATTATACTCATAAAGCATATTAACAAAAACAAAGAAGATTAACTGTGATACGCCATGAAAAAGTCGAATTCAAAGCGTAATTTATTTCATTAACCGAATTCCCAAGCATTAAGCTTTATAATTCATTTCGCACCAAAATAACAATATCTAATGCTTCTTATATAGTTTGTGGTTTAACTAAACCTTCATTAAAATATAAGCAACTAAAAACTGAACTGAAAATGAACCGCATAAAGGAATAACAATGACCTTAAATGGGAAGTTCTGGGATCAAAGTGAGTAAAAACTCATTTAAAGATATATTATATGCAGTTAATTCATCACAGAAAAGCAAAAAAATATCACTCCGTTAGTGCTCATTATTACAGTTTCAATTTGCTGAAGATTATTCAAAAGAAATTTTAGTTTTTTACTATTGTTCGGGATTTCTTTTTTTTTTTTTTTTTTTTTTGCAGTTCTGAAGAAGTGCTCTGCTAATCAGAGAAGAATTTATTAACGTCTAGGATAATTCGGTCTCCTTAAGCGCAATAATTTGAATTGCGTGCTGGGAATTAATTAAATATAATCCAAAGTGGAAAAATCATGCAAACACAATGGGAATCGCAAGGAAAATATATATATATATATAAATAATGAAGATAAAGAATGTGCGCTTACATAAAATACTAGAAGAACTACTCTCATCTTTATTTTTCTTTTCTTTTTTCTTTTCTTCGTGTTACGTGTGCAGTTTTATGCTTTATATGCCAAAGAAGGAGCTAATAAAGTTGTTTTTTCAACTTGCTGCAGTAATAAAAAGAAATTTTATAAGGTAATATTTTTTTTAAACCTTTAAATATCTTTTTATTTTTTTTAATTATTCATGAATATCTAACTAAAACATTATTTTAACTGTAAACTAAAAAAGTTTTTTTCTTAAATCAAGTAAAAATAATAAGAAAAATCACTTTCGGAAACAAATTAAAATTACTTTTACTTGTAACACTTATAATAAATAAAATAAATAAAAAGAAGCCTAAAATAGTTTACAAATGAGTGCGTTAATCTCCATTATTAATTTTCAATTTCAATTTCAATTTTTTTTTTCATAGCACCGAAAGTCGAAATCGAAAATTTTACTATTGTGATTACAAGGCGTGAAACTGTTGCAGATTTTTAGTGTTTTAAGTGCTTTAGAAATGTGTTTTTTGGTGGAATCCAAATGCTGTAGTATGTAAATGAAAAGTTATTAGACCATCCAAACGTATCGCTTTCCATTGTGCCATTCTCATTATTTAATTACAAGCGAGCTAAAGATGTTCAAAGTGGAGAAAAGCGGACGGTTTGTTAATTGAAGAAGAGAGGAGAGATCTTGACCTTTTAATTGTTTCTAATTGCGACTGGTAAATACTCGTAAGCACGACAAATATCGGAGATTTTCAGATTTTCGTGTCGAGTATTTCGTGAATAATTTAACGGTACTCTTCGCCAGGTAACTAACTGTCTTCGAACTTCACACATTGATTATTATTCTCGGTGAGTCGATTTTTGTTGCCGGTGCCGCCATCGGAAACATTCAATTATGTCATTATTTCAACAGCGAAATATCCGGGTTAAACAGAAATTCAATCATTTTAAAATAACTAAAATTTGAAAATTACTAAAACTTGACCTCAATTCTTCACCAGTCTTTAATATATATGTCTTACATTTTTAGAATATTCCACTCAATTTATATGAATAATTAAATCAATTAATGCACATATAATGAATGCATATTTTGTAATGAAAGTAATCGTAAAAAGTCAACTGGTTTTCCATGCTAAGGTCTTTTAGAAACGAGTGCAAAAAATAATAATTGCAATGCCCAATAAAAATAAGTTATAAACTTTTACATCAATTTTAAACTGTTTTTCTTTACTTGATTTGTTTATTTGTTTAGCAATTCCAAACAATTCTCTACCGAAAGTTTAAATTTTAATAATGTTTTTTCAAGAGAACACAAATTGCTTTTGTTTAATAACAAAAGTTTAAAAATAAATTTAACAAAAGAAGTAACTGATGCATTTTTAGGACAATTGCACACAATCTGCATGATGTTTATATAAAGTACACGCACAATTAATTCTCCAGCCACCTAAATTCTGTTTCATTCCGCTTGCGATGGCAGTGCAATAAAAACGTGCGACATGACACTGTATAATTACTTTTTGTTACTTTTTGTGAACTTTAAGCCTACATTTTACATTTTCTAATAAACAAAAAGCAAACACTAGAATTACAGATGCAAAAAACAAAAACAAAAAAAAACAAATCGCTTCTTAATCGACAAAGGAAACACTTTAAGATTGTTTTTTTTTTTGCAAATGTCGCAGGAAAAAGAAATAATTTTTTATACTTCATCAAAATTGCTTTTTTTTTTTAGTCGTTTATCGAGGTTACATAAAACACAAAAGATTTTACACTTGAATGGCAAACGAATAGCGTTACGTTAGCAATTATTTCTCGCATTTATTGCATGTATTCTTCTTCCCAAGAAGAAAGACATAAAAGCCCAATGACGAAACAAGCACAACACGGTTCTATTGCAATATATTCATTTTAAAGGTGTGGAAAATACATTGGAAAATTAACAGAGCAATTTTTTTGCATTACTTACTAGTTCTAACAGCTACAGCAGAAAGCAAAAAAGAAGTAAATTTAAAAAACCAGCATAGATGTAGAATGTTCTTGCAATTGTGTGCTGAGGAAAAGGTCAAGTAGAGGGGCATGGACCTGTTACCGGCCAACATTCACAAGAGTAAAACCTTCGGCTACGGCTACGGCTCTAGAGGAAGAAGAAGCCGATGGAATGCTGCAGTCTATGCAGAAAGAATTACCCAGACCCAATACTCAATACACCCAAAAGCAATCTCTTAACACGCATGTGCTCAATACTTAACCCACCTTGTTCCTTATATAGTTAAAATTCCTTTGGTCTTCCGGGAAAAACCACTAATTATTATTACACATTGGATTATCCTAATTACAACTAATATCACTACAGTTTTTTTAACTTTTACCGCACCGAAAAGTGCTGATTGTTCTTTTACAAAGACGACGAGAAGTGAACTGAACCGAAGATCCCGACGAATGGTACTGACTGAGCAAGTGTTTAAGTAAGAACTGGAGGGGATGCTGCTGACTTAACTACGCCGGCTATATGACTAAGGAATTCCATCTACTATACCTGTTTGTTAAGTAATAGTTGTCTTCTACTATCAACTTACCTCTGTACACTCTGTACATTCCGTCAGCGAATGACCAATTTTCTTTCAAGTTTTTTAGCTTTGTGTGCATTTTAATTACTACTTCCTTGTGCAGGAGGAAAATTCTAATTTTAATGTTTAATTGCAACAACTGATGATGTTTTATTAAAGTAAATATTGCGTTAATTAGATTTACTTGGTTTCATAATTTAATTAAAGCTGTTGTTAATAAGATGTACTTTGTTTGCTTGTTTAATTTATGGATTTTACTTTAAGTTAAAAAAATTATAGAGAAATCACTAAGCCAATTAATTAACTTTTAAAAAATTAAAAAAAGATGTTTTTTTTTAAGTACAGGTTGAGTGGTGGAGTGGTGAAGAGGTAGAGAGGTAGAGGGGGTGAGAATGCGTTTGAATCGGCACATATGAACGTGATTTCCGGTTCAAATAGCAATATGACTCGCATCCCTTAATACGCGACAGCAGTTGGGGTACTCAGTAGCTTGCATGTCCTGCTGGCTCGTTACGGAAGTTGTGCCAATTTACGTTCCCTCTTTGTTATCATTACAATATTAGCAGAAGCAAATTTCTGAAATAAAAAATATCTCTCCAAACAGCTTTACGAAATCTTTTTAATATTCAATAATAACAAATTGTAATTTAATTTGTTTTTTAAATTGTTATAAATTGTAATTCTACGAAAAAAAAAATTATAAATAGTTTATGTAAAATACCAATACAAACAATATGAATAATATAAATTACAAATGGATATATTGTAAAACAGGAATAATTAATCCGGCTTTGATAGCATATATACTTCAAATATGAATTTATTAAACCAACAAAAACGTTTTTGAAATTATCCACAATGATTTTGACAATTAAAAATTCATTTCCACAGTTATCTAATGCATCATGTCAAGTGAAAAATTTATTTTTTTATTAAACGGAATTATTTATTCGGACAATTTATTCGCTATTTTTAATCGATAAAATTGGATTAATATTAAAATATTAAAAATGGTTAACAAACTTTTGTTGTTTGTGAAAATTAAAATTTAAATAATTATTTAATAAACCCATAATTTTCCTTTAGTAAAAATATAACAGTTAATGAAGGAAAACCAAAAATTCAGCCATTTTACTTATTTTTTGATTTAGGTTCTTATTTATTACTATTAAATATTAAAATTTAATAAATTCAGTGGAAAGATAAAAGCGGAGATACTGAATAAATAGAATAGGGAAGGAGAGAGAGAGAGAGAGAGAGAGAGAGCAATGGTGAAAGCATTAGTGATGATAATTTCAAGTGATAATATCTGAACAGTGAACAGTGAGCAGTATCAATAATTTAGTAGTGCCAGTGGGGTAGTAGTACGTCAAATGGTATTGCAAATGGGCTAAATTATGACGCTTTGTCGGCACATAGGGTTCGAAGGCAGCAATTAACATTTCATGGGGCGTAATTTGCGGTCCGCAAACAGCTTGCCTGACACAACACTTGATACACTTTCAGTCCGACTTCAGACACTTTCAGTCGCACGAAATTCTTCTTCCGCCGGAAATTGCTCTTTTAAATTATTCATTATGATTATTATGAAACATCCACAAGAAAGTTTTTTATATTTATTAAACATTAAAAAATCGGTTTTATTTAGTTTAATATTTTTGAAAATTTAAAAAGTCGCAATTTCCATTAAATTAAAGCACCTTGAACTACTAAAGTTCAACCAAAGAAGTAATAAAATCGAATTAATTATTATCTGATGAAACATTCCAAGGGTATGTAATTATTTTGGATTATTTCCATGACAAAAGCTTTCGGTTCAAACTATAAAATGAAATTTATGAATTAATAACTTTGGTTTTAATAATCGTGAAAAGACAGGAGCAGTAGCAGGAGCAGGAACAGGAGCAATATGAGAGCCCTAAAGTTAATAATAAAACGTGTGCTCTCTAATTGTAATCTTTACGATTTTCCGGAACGTGCCCCTTATTATTGTTTGCTCCATTGTTTCCAGGCGGACTACTTGGCTCGTAAAGTCGTCTACGTCCGAGCGAGGCGAAAGAAAAAGAAAAAAAAAAAGAAAAAGAAGAAACCGGGAACTACGAGAACGTTCATTTTTGTTTATTTGCCTTATTGTTTGGCGAACACTACGAAGACGGCAAAAACAAGTATTCGCAAATATACGCATACAACAAAACAAAATAAGGTCTTTTTTCCTGTTGAGCTTTAGAGCTAGAGACACTTCATGTAACTCCCTTCTTTTGTTTGTTATCTTATTGTCTGTTTCCTTTTACCATTTGCATTTATTTCCCAAAGAGAACTCATCATCAGCGATAATAATTGCGCGAAAGTGCAAAACTACCCTTGGTTTACATTTTGAATTACTTGTTATGCGCAACAATAATTGCAATTGCAACAAACTTTGCTCTTTTCGCAGCAAATGTTCTTTTTAATTGCTTTGCTTAAAGTTTTGTTCACTGAACGGCGCAAAATATATACTTGGCATTAATATATTTAAAGAAATTCCAATGGAAATTTTGCTTGAAACAGTGCTCTTTAAAAAAAAATAAGGAAGCAAAATAAGAAAGGTAATTGGAAAAAAAAAAGAAAATAAAGAATAAGTTTCAGGGGTGACACGCGAGAATCATATAAAAATAAATTCGTGGATTGTTTCGAAAGTTACCGTCTATGAGGACAATAAAAAATCCTTTTTGGCCCAGGCAGATCGAAATCCCATAGCGCGCGTTACATTTCTTATATCTTATTGCAGCTTTTCCGCCATACCCCATACACTAGAAATGTATTGTGAGTATGCGAATTGTATCAAATTTCTATTTGTATTTGTTTCTCCGGCGAATCGATTTAGATAGTGCGCATATCAAGGTAAATAAAAGTTCAATCGAGAACGTTACAATTCCTTTTGGATTTCTCCTACGGGGTAATACGTAGCAGTTTACTGTTAAGAGCTAAAAGGATAAAAGCGAACGTTATATCTACTCTACCTTTTATTCTCATCATCCGTTTATGGATAAACACACGGGGATCTGGAGGGAATTTCCTTAAGGAATATCCTTGCTGCGAAGTAAATAAGTAAATCCCGAAAGGTCGAAAGCTCTCTTTCTTTTAGTTCATTGGGACTATTTCCATCGGGACTCGCCAACATCTGTGCGTGCAGTTGGAATTGTAAAAAACCTCTGGAAAAGTTTTTCACTTAAAATGTGAAAAAAAATATTGTACTTTGTAACTGGTTTTTAATTTAAAATTAAAGAAGCTATGAAAAGCTGTTCGGAAAAGCAGAAAAACTTAAATAAAAGAATAAAGTTCATAAAAGCTTTTAACTAATTAAGTAATAAAAACTATGAGGTTCGCTTAATGAAGGAAATAAATACAAAAAAAAAGGCATTCGTTGGTAAGTTGGTAACTAAAGGAAGCGAAGGGTCCTTTTTCGAGCACTTTATTACCCTTGCCAGGACTTTTGCACGACTCAGCATTAAATCTATCCTAATCTGAGTGGTGGCCACGTTCAATGCATTTGATGAAATTGCGATGAAAATGAAAATGCCGCAAAACGAGAGCGAAAAATCATCCTGCGTTAATGCACAAAGAGGAGAAATGCAATTAGGCCCATCTATAACGAGTACAAAGTGTTTTAATTTAGAACCCTCTCCACTTTCTCTGTGCTGCAAATTTAATAACGCAACATGTAAAATGCTTATTTTAATTAAACTCTCCGTGTTTTTCAGCTTCAGCTTCACAGCAGTCAGCAGCAGTTTGTGTGAGCGCAACTAGCACCAGGTAAGGGATGCTCTGCTCGTAAATCTTGGACGTCCGACTTTTTACTTGGAAAAATAGAACAGACTGTACA
Organism: Holobus sp. GC000080; assembly: GCA_030556065.1. Taxonomy (NCBI): domain Eukaryota; kingdom Metazoa; phylum Arthropoda; class Insecta; order Coleoptera; family Staphylinidae; genus Holobus; species Holobus sp. GC000080. Next base: position 19,384 of record JASKGO010001535.1, read on the forward strand.
ACTTCTTTGCGCCTTTCGCCTTAATTACGGGATGAGCAACTTTTACACAAATAGCACGTTTTCCCAAGAGTTCTAAATTATCAATATTTATTATGACTTTTACTGCATTTTCTATCTGCAAAGCAAACAAATTTTTTTTTTTTTTCATTTTTAATTGCTTTACAAAATAAAAAATTAAATGTTTTAGAAATCGATGCAAAACTGCGAAAAAATTTACGTGTTGCAGCAATTACAATGTCTAATTAGAATTTAAATGAGTCCGCAGTAATTTTTAGTAGCATTTAAATAG
>JASKGO010001536.1:0-14344 GCA_030556065.1 Holobus sp. GC000080
AAAATATTTTAGAAAGATTCGTCCGGTAGGGATACGGTTATAACCAAATTTTCAAATTCATAACTCTAATGGGAGCTTCAAACTCGTTAGGGTATGGTTTAAATCAATCACCCTGTATGTATAGGGTGGTCCATTAGTAGATGAATGTAAGGTTGTGCTTAAACTATTCGATGTAATTTATTTTTTCTTCGTAGATATTTACATATTGATGAAGATTATTATTGAAAATTATTTTTGGTTCTGTAGTGTTTTTTTTAAATAAAATAATATAATTTTTTAAATTAATATTTAGATAGTTGTTAAAATGTTCTTTCATTTGATATATCACACTTATTAGTAAAACCATAGAATTCCTAAGGAAAAAATACTTTTTGTGAAAATTTAAAAAATCATTGTTTTGAAACGCAATAACAAAAGTAAGGAAATTTAACACCAAATAATTTTAAGACCCCTCATGTTTGGTATTATTAAAAAGATGTATCAATGTGGATTCCAAATTTGTAATGATATGAAGGGTAGTTCATTTGTATTTGTATTTGTATAACAGGGCAAAATTTTGAAAAGGAATTCCTTCAGATATTTAAATAAGAGCACTTAAAATTATTTTGAAATTAATTTTCATAGTTTTCTTCTAGCAAAAATGACAAGCTATGAATTTTTAAAAATTTTCACATAAATGATTTTATTCTTAAGAATTCAGTAGTTTTATCTATAAGTGTGATATATCAAATGGAAGAACATTTTATGGTCTATGTAAATAATTTATAAAAAGAATATGTTCTATTAAAGAAATATCTAATTTTAGATTATAACTTTTTTATCGAACTCTTTATAACGTAAAATAATTTTAAATTATTGTCTTCGTCAATATGTCGATGTAGAAAAAAATTATTTTGTTGAACAGTTTAGGCACAATCTTGCTTAGTTTTACTAATTCACCACCCTGATAAAAAGATGGTAACTAAGTTAAATTTAATTGGGACTCGCTTTATTTTTAATGGAACGTTAATGAATTCGTCGTTTAGTTTTAAATTAAATTTGTTAACCCAGTATATTGAAAATTGCCTAGAAAAATTAAAATTTCGGATAATTTTCCAAGATTGTTTTTTAAAAATAATAATTTTATAAATAAGTAAGGAAAAGTAATTTAATTTAATGAACCACTAAACTTATGGACCACCCTATATAAATAATAATTAAACGAAACCAAAACGATAAAAAAAGTTAGCAATTTTTCTAAATTTGATGGATCATTTGTTCATGGAGCTTTACAAAGCAACAGTCCAAACAATAAGCAACAACAAGAAACCAAGAAAAACAACAAAATAATAATAATAATAATAGACGGTACATAACGAAGAAAGCTATTGAAACTTGATCCTTGAAATATGCGTTGAATAATTGCCGGTTCTTCTTCTATATCGCGGTAATTCTTTAGCGGAGGAGTGCTATTCTTCTCCGTGCTGAAGATACCTACAACTAATTCAAACTCTGTGTGTTCGTGTGTGTATGTGTGTAGCCTCGAGAAAGACTCGAAGGTTTCAAGTCCAAGGAATTACACCGGAGGACTCGTTATTATTATTGCCGCATGCAACTTACACCTCCTCAATTCCAACGAAACCTCTTCGTGCTGGCTTGAGTTGTGATGCCGGACAGTTCGATTGACGATGATAATCGTAATATGTTGTTATACGTACAGATGTGATTGTAATTAAGCGCGAGCTTATCTAGTTTCATTGCATCGCGCGTATAATTAAGCGAAATACAACCGATAATTAGTGCGCTCCACTGCAGCGATATTGATTGCGAGTGCCTTTTGTTCTCCTTTGATGCTCTTAACTCTTATATTGTGTCGTTATTGTTCAGTATTGAGAGCCCTTGAGCTCTGAGAATCGAATTAAAGAGTGGAATTTAAACCAGTTTTAATTCGGTGGTCTCTCTTCTTCTATATATATCTCTATACATAACATATACTGAAGATACCTTTTTAATATACTCGTATTTCTTGTTGCCGAAGAACTACTAGCACAAACATAGAGTAAATGTAAAATTTACTTAATGGAAATTTAAATTCAAATGTTCCAATGACTTAGATTGGGTTTTAATTATTTATAAACATTGACTTAAAGTTTTTTTTTTCCTGTTTTAATTCGTGCGTTTCTGTTTTTAATGTAATTGGGTTTCCTTTCTTTGGAGAAATAGATTGCTTTTGCTTTTCGTTATGTGTTTGAAAAAGGATAATGTAAAGTAATTTATTCATAGGATTTTTTTTTAGTTTAATTTATTGTGTTTAAATTTTGATGCTGGTTTTCAATTTCAATGAGGCTTTAAACTATTTATTACATATTCACATCTAATTTAATTTAAATTATTAATGTTTTTTATTTACAATTTAAAGCTGATTCAAATTTCATCCTTACATTTTTGATCTTTCTGGAACTAAAAAAAGTATAAAAAACAATAAATAAATAATAAACGAACACCAAAATTAAGAGTTCGTTTTTAATTGTTTTAAATATTTGAAATAAAATGAATTCATTTAATATTTATTGTAAATTAAAAAAAAAAAGAAAATATGATGGAGTAGATGTAATTTGAATTAATATTGCTTCATTTTCTTTTTGGTTACATTTATAATTCTGGTAACAATAAATCATTGAGTATTTATTTTTGTAAGCTCCCACAACTTTCACAATTTTGTTTTTAATGGTCCAAAGTGGTTCTTGGCAAATGAAAATTAATAATTAAATACAAAAGATAACTCACAAAATAAAAAACGAAAAATCTCAATTGAAATGTTTCGAAAATCCAAAAATGCCAAAGATTCAAAAGGTTTTTTTTCTTATAATGTATTTCCTCCCAATGAAGTTTTCCTTTTCAAAAAAGATAAACACGTTTTAAAATAATTTAAACATTCGTTTAACTCTTTACGACATGCAAATAGACTTTATTGCATTATTAATGATTGTTGTATTATGGTACTATTAAGTGGACGTGCAATATAAGTGCGCCCACACACGGCGCCTTTATTTTTCTAATTACCAATCGATTGTTTCGATTAATTATGCATTCCGTTGCAGATCACCTTAAACCAACAGAGCATATTCGAGCCAAGGATGGCGCAACTTGAAACTTTAGAAGCCAAGGTATGTTTCAATCATATTTCCTTTTCTTCCTCTTTTTTTCCCTGCTTATATTATGCGCATATTTTTCATTAAAAGTTGCATAAAAAGATGGAAAAAGAACAATCTTACCGGTTTAAAATCATCCTATAAATATCGCTTTATTTTCACTGTACTTATCATAATGTCTTTGCCATGTTATGGCTCGTTTAGTTCTTTGTGCAACCCACACTTTGTGCAGAATTTATTTTATTGCTTTTTCCAGTAAAGCGGAGCAGCATGCATTGAAAGTGCTTTTGTCAATTTCAAGTTTCTGCTTTTACTCTTGTAAACTCTTTGAATAATAATCAAAAGAAAAGCAAAGAAAAAATAAGAAATATGAAACTGCTGAAACTTAAAAGAAGTTGGTTTTACAGTGAAATTATTTATTTATACTTTGTTTATGGAGTTTGTGGCTACGATATTTAGGTGAATTAAAATTTTAAATTGAGAGAGCAATGAGCTTTTTGTAGGCAAATGATCAAAGTGTTCTAATTTACATATAAGAACTATTCACTGTTTCGGTATCCGCGCAATTAAAAATTTTATCAGACGAACCATAAACCCACTAAACTAATTTATGCAAATTTCCTGTTATTAATGCTTAAGCTTTTACTAAAATCTAAATCTAATTTTTCGTATACAAAAACTAATTATATATATTTTTTTTTTTGCATAAAATTTAAACAGATTGATATTTTAGAACTTTTTAAACATTTCTGGCTTACTTTTGTGAATTATATACTCTATTTTAATGTGCAGTTTGATCTGCAATAAATAAAGTTTCTAAAAATGCTTAAAGAAAAAAATAATCGTTTTTGTTTTTTGTTTTGCTGAACATTATTAATTTTCTCAGGTTTAACCAAAATTGTATGCTGTTTCATTTTGTTTTGCATTCCCAGGTTTTCATATATTCTATATGACTTTAAAAAAATATATTTTTTTTTGTGTGTTTTAAGACGCTCTTTATTGAAAACATTTAAAAAGTATAGTAAAATATTTTTAGAAAAAAAAAATTTCTCTCAAAAATTAAGTAAGTTTAGTAAATTGGAGAAAATAATTTAGATTCAAAAAAATAAGTCATTTAGGAATTATAACTTTCTTCTTATGTTAAATATTTTTTTTAATAAATTACGAAGCAAATCAATTTTCAGTTTTTTTTTTTCGGTATAATTAAGCAACCAGAACAAATATTTCAAGTTTGCAAAAAAAAAGTATGTTTAATATGTATTTCTGCAAAACTTTGCTGATTTAACCCAATCTCTATTTTCATTATTAACAACAAAGATATTCATGCAATGCAAGTCAAAATGTGACTCCCTGTATCTTGCATTTATATAAAATTATTAATATAAAAGATAGTTTGCTATCTGAGTCTGAGTAAATTGAAGTGTTTATATATGTATCTGACTGAGAAACTAAATTTCCACATGTACATAAAGAAGAATATATACATATTGCAGGATTCTCTCACGAGTATACATAATATATAAATATACACTTCTTCTTTTTCTTCTTCTTCTATTTCAACTGAATCAACTCTTTTACCTCTTGTCCATCTAGTTAACTCCGCGAAACTGCATCAAACATTCAACTATCACGAAACGTATTATAATAATAATACGAATCCACAATACACAGACATTTTCTACAGTCGTGTTATGAACTTTGATCACATGTATTTGAAGATGAAACGAAACTTAGGAAAGATGGTTGGTGTTGGTGTATAATGATGTGTGCACGTCAAGGTGGTTTCTCTTTTAAATGCTCTCTTATTAAAATACAGGATGATTTGCAAAAATTATTGCACCTTATTGCTTTTTGTAAACTCGTTTAGTGTTTTAATGAAACACTTTATAATCGGCTTACGTTGGTTATTTGCTGGCATGTAAAGCTCGCCCATAAATAATGAAATGTTTAATATCCATTGTGAGGTTACACAAGAATGTAATTAACAAAAAACATTGTTGGCTTTAAACAAGTAAATGTTTTAATTAGATGAAGAATTAAATATTTAGTTCTTTTTAAACGGTTTGCATTTACTCGAACTATATGCTTATTATAAAAGTCGGTTTTTAATTGTTAATGATTTAATTTATTATAAGTCAATTTGTTTTTTATTTTATAATTCTTTTATGTAAAATATTATTAGTTGGACTGTTGATTTATTTGTTTCTAATTCATATAATTAAGTTTACAACTTAATAACTTAGTAAATAGACTTATTAATTTGTAATTAATAGGTTTTATGTTTTTCATTTTATTGAAAAAAAAAAGTAAAAACTGGTTTTCTTATTAAGTTGTTTTTCATATTTTTTTTTCTTAGTTAATATTCTTGTTTATAACGAAAATAATGATGTTTTAGAAATTGCATGCAAATTAAAATTTTGTTTACTGGCGAGCGCTTAAAAAGAATTTTAATTAATTTTTCATCTAGAAAATTCTAAACAGCAATATAACAATTTTATGATGTAAATATATATTTTTTGCAATTTTAAAATGAATTCTTCAAATAAAGATAAAAATGAATAACTTGGTGATATTTCATTTATAAAATTATCTCTTTTTCTCAGACATAAATCTTGTTATACGTAGTTTTCAACGTAATACTTTTTATTGGAATTATTTAAATACTAATTACTCGCTAATAACTTTTAATTGCATTATATTCCGATTAAAATTCCAGTTTTTTTACATTTGATTACCATTGATAATGATTATGATAATTAATCAGCTTATTAAAAAGACAAAACGTAATAAAAAATATGTCCTGCATAAAACATTTTAAATATTTATACTTTTCATTAAAATTCCCTCAAGTTTATTTTTCAAATTTATTTATTTATTAATAAAATGTATAATTCTATGCATTTATTTTCAAATTTAAAGAAAGGAAATAAATTAAACATGAGATATAAAGATGATCATGATACGCTTCACCGACCACTTAATATAAAATAATTTCTTAATTTAAAGTTTATGATGCAATTAATTACACTTAAAATCGTAAAGATTTGTTTATGATCCTTTATACATTGGAGATGGTCAAATCATCTTCTTCAATCTTCTTCAAGAAGTTTTTTTTTTATATAATTATATTGCTGCTGCATTAAAAAAAATAATTTCAACGGTTTGAAAAAAAAAATATAAATAAATACCAACAAGAGAAAATTGATTTCATCAAATAAGGAATACTCGCGTTACCAGTATTTCAATTATGTAACACCGATAAGTAATTATTTAATGTCAGCACGAATACTGTTCATAAATAATCCCAAAGCAAACATCGAAAGAAATCCTTCAACACATTTGTACCACTTTTACTGATCCGTCTGTGCTTTGATACTATTTGAATTAGAATTATAATACCAAAATTTAAATAAAAAATCTATATTTTAATCCTGAAAAATTTATAGCGATTTAATGACCGCTGCCTCTTGAAACCGTACGCCCAAATTTGGCCCATTGTCTTTGCGAACAATCGCTGCATAACTGACTTGGCATTTGGGGTGGCCGAACAATGCCCACCTTGGGGTAAATGCGAGGGGTGAGTTTTAACCGGGGCATTATTGTTTGTTGTCCTAAATAATGAGTTAGGTGTCGTTCGCGCGATTCTGATGCAAATCACGGAACGGAACTGGTTTCCGTTTCGAGGACCATTGCCGCTATGACGAATATAAAATAAGATCCGTTTTTTGAATTGTTTTTTGAAGTTTTTTTTTATTATAGTATATAAAATACTTTTACAATATATTTTTTTTGTTATATATAAAAAACTATTATTTGTGCTTAAAAAATAATAGTTAATACTTAAGAAATGAAATGGTAAAATTGGTTATTTCAGATGGCAAGTATTGAAGTGTCGTTATCGTCGACGCCGAGGCGCAAGAAAAACGGTCCGTTGGGCAACATGTTGGGCTCGATGCGGTCCATAGGAGGAAGCAAAGACACGACAGCATCCAGCAAGGAACTCGAGACACTTCGCAATGCGCTGCGCGATAAAGAGAACATCATTCAGACGCTGAAGGGGCAATTAAACATTCCCGGATTGAGAGTCGGTCACATTCGCGCCCCTAATATGGCCAACAACAACAACCACAACAACAATAATAACGGTAACGGCACCAGGGAATTGTCCGATCAGGAAAGGAAGCTGGCCGAAGAACGATTGTCCAGATTGAGGAATGATACCGATGCTAAAAGATTGGCTATCAAGAACTTGAAGATGGCTTTGGAACGGTTGGACGTCTCTGAGTAAGTTGATTTGACCATTTCCGTACGCAATTCTAGCGGCTTTTGATTTCTCTTTTTTTTGCCTTCAGTAATATCGATGTGCGCATACAGCAGGCCGAATTGGAGTTTCAATTAGGACGCGAAGAACTGAATTTGTTGACACTTTTAGAGGAAACGAGAAGTTTGCAACATTGTCTTGAGGAGTCCAGTAAAAAATGCATTGATACACATACACTTTTTAGGTAAGTTTTCTTTCCTATTATTATCTGAGACACATTTTTAATTTTTTTTTTAATAAAAAAAATGGAAATTAAATTGTTCAAAAATTACGTTTTAAAAAAGTTTTTTGAAAGGAAAGTTTTCAAAAACCGGAAATGTCCACCGCTCTGATTTTCTCCAATTAAAACTTGTGCCTAAAGTGCACAAATTGTGAATTCGCCATATAAGAGATCGTGGGACGTTTCCCAGAAATAAATAAACTTTTGCTGGCAATTAAGCCGTTCAAATTTATGTGTTTTTTGTTGTTCGCATCTATTGCTAACAACGTGACGACAACTTTCACATTCGGAGAGAACATTTTCCATAATGGGCGCGCAATTAATCCAATTATTCCTAAATGTGTGTCTCGCTTATGCGTTTCAGTTGCTTGAGCGCTTCGCAAGGAACAATAAGTATTCACACGTTAGAGATTAATTTCGACCCGAAAAGTCCCCGTTTCGGCGCGGGACACAACGACGTCAGTCCTGGAGGACTGTTCGTGGATTGGGCATTGGAGGATACCGGCCTAAAGAAGGGAGACAGGTTGGTTCATTTGTATTTTATCCACTTGTTATTTTTTTTTTCTATAAAGATTGTTGATAATAACAATAAAGTGCAATTATAAGTGCGCGCGTAATTGCCGCAATGTCTCGATTATGCGGCTTCTAATTACGCCTGATGAATAATTGCACGCGGAAAATGCCTCGGCGTAAATTTCGGCTAATTGCGCACATCGCAGGTGCAGTAACCTTTTCTCGTCGCGTAAAGGCACTGAAGAAAAGACCGTTTTTCCAACAGGAAATGTTAACACAATGAGTCTGAGAGTGTTTTCAGCCAGAACGACCTTCCACCCGTGCATCCGGTCTCTCACTACACCTGACTAATGTTGGTTCCAACTACCAAACGTAATCAACGCATAATTACCTAGAAAAATAGCCATTCTTGTTTCTCTGTTTATATTGCGCTTGCATTACCACCTAACTTTCAGCGATTTTTTTAAAAATCTAAATCAATATTTTTTATTACCTTATTACTGCCTCAATATTTTTTAAAGCCATTGTAATGCAATAACTTAAATAAAATACCGAATTTTGTCATTCTAATTCTTAAAAAAATATAATTAAATTAATTAATTCAAAGATATAGTTCAAAATTTCTATTTGTGGAAACTTAAACCGATTACGGCAATTTTATATTTAGGTCTAGAGAAATTGCTTCCTTGTTTAACTAAAAAAACATATTTCACACGTGCATTTCCTGTATGTAAGAGTATAATTGCGTTATTGTTGTAAACAATATAATGCTTTGTTAAATGTTTGTTTCCTAGCTTGCTTACAACGGATTTACTTAATTTAATTAACGATGCGCGAAACTAGGGCACATTTGGTGAAGAATCCGTTTGCTAATCTGAAATGCAAAATTTCTTTCTAATCTAAAATGATCTTATTGTTTTTGCAGATTGTTAGAAGTGAACGGAAAGATCGTTCTTACAAAGACAAGAGATGATTTATCACGATTATTACTGGCTGCTCCGGATCCAGCTTGTTTGGTCATCCTGCGAAAGGGTTCGGATGGAATAGCTGTGTCTTCATACCCAAATGCCGGCAGACAAGTTTCAGCTCTTAGGGATGAGCTTGAAGTAGTTAAAGAAAGGGCCGAAGAATCTCAAAGAGCCAAGGAAGGACTTAGATCGGACAATATTAGACTTACGCATCGAATATCATATTTGGAAGAACAAGTAATTACTTTTCAAACTTTTATTTGTTGATTTTAGGTATATAAAAAAAAACAATTGTTTCAGGTTTCGGAACTTTTATCAAGAAACAAATCAGACAATTCAGATATTCGAGTTTTGTCGCAAAACCCAATGATAACATCCACCGTGAAAACAAGTCAAAATGTGACGAACATTAATATTAGTTCCATGAGTTCAGCAAACGCAACTCCGACGGCAAAAGACGCGGTTTTCCAGAAGGGGAATCAAGTGACTTCTTTGGACAGCAGTCACGCGAACGGGATACCGATTCGATCCAAAAGCAGTCTTTCAAACATATCCAACACGCACATAGTGGCTTTGAGCCCTCAACCATCGGAGCATTCACACCATTCGTGTCATCATCATAAAAGGAATGGAAAAAGCAGGCAGAGCAGTTCCAAGAGCAATTTGGCCCTAAACTCCAACTCGTCTTCTGCAAACCAAGAACATAAAAAACATCACCATCATCATCATAGTCATCATAACAACAAGGAAAAATATTTAGATTATAATTCCGAAACAAATTCGGCTGTTGATAGCTACAACAATCGGTATTTGCATCACAGAAAGTATGATCCGAATATACAGGGCAATAATTTGATGGACCAAAGCTACAGAAAGGCCACCAAGATTGTACACGACTTGACCAAACACAACACAAATAAGGAGCGATTATTCGAGAAGCATTCGAGTAAGTCCTGCCTCAATTCGTCCGAAAAATACAATTCGCCGGACATTTTGAAACATTACAATGCAAGGAAGTCAACTTCTGTGATGGATTTTCGATCGGAGATTCATCTGGGACCCAAGTATTCTACGCAAGATTATATGAACGGCACTAAAAGTGTCGAAGACTTGCTGGGAGATCCCAAACACCAAGACAATCATAATAAGAGATTATACAAGAAACTGCACGATGCTCGAAGTGTAAAATCTTTGGATTTCGACAGTGATAAGAATTTGGATTATCAATCAGAGCCGGGATCTTCGCATAATGTGCCCAATAAACCAAGACCAACACCGCCCAAGAAACCGCTCAGGTTATCCCTACACCGAGCGCAAAGTTTGCAAAGTGTTGAGACACCGCCTGCCACCCCCTGTGCATCACCTCCGCCATCCGGCAACGAAAGCCGTAAAGCTCTTAAGAGGAATTACAGAGGTGAACCGCCTCTGGTGGCTGGCAACACTGAAAAAGTGAATGGTTATTCGCTATGTAAAAGCGAGTCTCATGGCGGAGACATTAAATGGACCAGTTTTGCCCAAAACAGTACCAGTAAAAAGGATTTAATTTACGTGCAAGAGGCTGCTCATGCTGCCAGACAATGGTGCTGATGATAGTTTCTTGATGCAATACTTATTTTACTTATAATACTCGAAAATAGATTTTAAATTTTATAAATTTAATATTTTTATATATAGCATAGTAAATATTTATATGTATTAAATATATTTGATAATTTAAGAAGTGTTTTCATTTATTAACAGAGGAATTATTATTGGCAAGTTGAATGATTACAATTGCGTAAGTAACAACTATGTTAACAATTGTAAAAATCATAAAATGATCAATCTTGAAGAATCCTGCCGCTGAAAAATTTGGAAATCGAGCATCCGCTTGATGTGCCAAGATCAGAAATTTTTCTCTGGTTGTCGGATTTCCAGAGTATTTACCAATAGCTTTGTATGTTACCACAATGGTTTTTTGGCCTTCTTTGATTAGTTTTTCTATCGTTGTAGCCAAGACCAGAGCTCTTATCTAAAAATTTAAGTGAATTAAAAAATAAAATTTGATCAATTCATTTACCATTGAAGTGCCACCCCAAACAAATGCCGATCCTGCAGCTATATCTATAGAAATCTGGTCAGTGACTATTACCAAAGCCACTATTTTCAAAATGTCAATCATAATTCCCAGAAATGAAAGAAAACAGTTCCATCCAAATGATTCATTGAACAATTCGTGGGCTTCATAAAACATCAAAAAGCTTTTCATCATACTGTCCATCGTCTTGTCCGTATGATGGGGCAATTCCACCAATTCATTCAAAAAGCGCAATCGATATTTTAAGCTTTCGGTAATTGCCACTTCTAAACTGCACATCATTATATTCAAATAAGTTGTTAAAAATTCCGCAATGAAATGTTTGTAAAGTCTTAAATCTATTACACATTCTGTTACGTAAAATTCAAAAGCGTAAATGCTCAAAATGACAACATGTAATATAAACAATTTTATTCTAACGTATCTTAATTTTAATGAAGCCTGAAAATTCCTCTTTAAAATATGATCTAAGTGATTGAAATTTCTGAAAAAATTACAGAAAGTTTTATATTTCCAAAAATTTAACGTAATGGCAGTGTGTAAGTAAATAAAACTACTTATTAATGATGTTGCGTTATAGTAACGAATCGATTCCATCTTAGTGGCAATTAATTGAAAATCATTATGGGTAGTATAAATTGCAAGTATAATCAAAATTATTGAAAAAATAGTTGCTCTTATTCTATTTGTGGAGTATTTTCCGTCACTGCAGCTTGGCACCACACCCAAATGAAAACAAATTGTTAAAATGTCTTTGATGTTGTTTTCTAACATTTTTTGTTTGTTTTAATTTTCACATAAAAAAACAATTTTAAACTGATGTTAATGTTTTATGCCGACAACTTGTAGTTTTTGCTGTCATTTGTAGGGATGATCTAATTTCGAAAAGCACTAAAGGAAATTAAATTCTAAGGATACCGATAGGAAATTCAATCATTATCCAATAAAACAAACAATTTATTGTTATGATGTGTTTATCTTATTATCGGTATTATTGATTTTTACATTCATATTTAATTAAAAGGAATGTTTAGATATAAAATTAAAAATAGGACTTCAAAAATTTCACAATATTAAATAATTCAATAAATTAAAATGGTTTCAATTTTTTTTAATCATGAAAACATAATAGTAAAAAAATAAACATAATATTAGAAAAATAATTCATTTAAGATTTGAAAATTGAACAATAACAATGAGATAGGTTACAATTAAATTAACAAACGTAAAAAGCATAGTATGGTCCACATAAAAGAAGCCAGCAGCCGTAATTCTTGGCAATCTTGTTTCGGCTTGATGGACCATTAACATTAATTTATCTTTTACAGTTAAAATATTGGAATATTTGTAGATCAATTCATACATTACACTTATTGACTTCTTTCCTTCATTTAGTAGTTTTTCACAAATATTTGCCATTATAATGCCTTTAGTCTAAAATCAAAAACTGGAATTTAAATACTTAATTTTTATTTTTTATATTTTTAGTTCTTACTATGTAAACGGTAGCCCAAAGAAATGCCAAACTTTTAGCTCCAGTATTTCGTTCGCCATAATTAATGGTGAAAATCATAGTAAACATTCTTGTAACTTCAATGATGAGTCCTAAATTTCCAAAAAAATTATGCCATTTGAAGCACTCGTTGGTCTCTTCAGTTATTTTATAAATGGTTAAGTAGCAACTGACGAAATGGTCCAAATTTTTCGGCGTTAATTTTGTATAATGAAGTGACTTATTTAAAACTTCTAAGCGAACTTTTAAATTATAAATTATGAGCAATTTGAGGAGATAATTTATTGAATTGTAGTAATTTGCCAGTAATTCCGAAAAGAAAAATTTTATCACTGGATAACCGACTATAAATTCGGAGATCCAAATATCAAAGACAATTAATGCAAATACCAAAATATTAAAAAGCACAAATTTTAATTTAAAGTGTTTTGTTGGTGGTAAAAATTTGCTAATGGGATATTTGCTATCCAAATTATCAAATGTTTTTAATAAACAGGTAAAATTTTCAACTTGCGAATAATTTATAGCGTAAATGTAATTAATACTTGTTATCACGTGCACAAAAGTTGAAGAAAAATATAGGGTTATTTTTGGTATATTTTTAAACATTTTTATGTCATTGTAAAGCGTGTAAATGCTTGTGATAATTGTAATTATCATATACAAAAATATTACAGGCAGATTTCGCTGATGATTTCCTGACGATCTTCTTGGTATTATTCCCATAAAAAAAGCGGTCTTCAGTAACCATTTTATCTCTTCGGTAAACATTATTACAATTTTCATTAAATAAAATTAGTTTTTTTTTTTTTTGCAATTTAGGAAAAACTGTTTAAGTGCAGCTATAGAAACGAGACACTTACTAGTGGAAAGCTGCATTACGTAAAAGTTCATTAAAGAAATGAATTGCTTTTATAAACAAATGAAATTAATGCCTTGCCTCATTAATTATTTATTGTTATCGAAGTTTAATTAAAAACTGAAAAGTTATTAAGTGAAACATTTATTAAATTACTATTTTTAATTAATTTTAATTCAATAAACATTAAATTAAAGATGCAATTACAATATGTTTTTGTTAATGAAATAAGTAAAAAGTTATTTTTGAAGTGTAAATTGAAAAATCACAATAACGTAAGTTACAGTTAAATTAACAATGGTAAATAACAGAGCATAATTAATGGTGAAAAATCCGGCAGCGGAAAATTCAAGCTTCCTAGCTTCGACTTGTTGCGCCAAAACGAACAATTTCCCCCGCAAAACGGTCGAATTTGAGTGCCTATGAATCGATTCGTAAATTAAGCCAATTGTCTTTTTTCCAACGGCAATAACGTTTTCGCAAAATGTTGCCAATATAATGCCTTGATTCTAAAAGGAAATTAAATTTTAATTCATTAAAGAACAACACAAAGGTACCTCTAATAACCGTTGCAGAAATCGCCCAAATTATGGTCAATACTGTTGCAGTTTCAGTTTTATTGTAATCGTTTACATTTACCATTATTGTCGTCAGTCTAGTCATTTCCAATAAGAGTAATATATAAGTGCAAAGATTATGCCATTGAAAGCAATCATTGAAATTTTCGTGACTTTTGTAGAAA